>MCFG01000335.1:0-2500 GCA_002104895.1 Anaeromyces robustus
AAATTAATTATAGTAAATAATTAATTAGTAGAATAATTTATAATTAAGTATCATAAATAATAATAATAATAATAATAATAATAATAATAAAAGTTTGTTTATATATAATGTTTATCTTGTGTTATTGTTATATATGTTTTTAATTAATATAGATTATAAAAGAAAACGATTCAGTTTATCATATTAAAGAAAAAAAAATATTAAAAAATAATAATTATTATTATAAATAAATAAATATATAAAAAAATAAATAAATAAATAATTTTTAGTAAGTAGAAACAAATATAAAATAAAATTATATTAAACAAGTACAAATTGAATGAATATTTCTTATATTAATATTATGATTATTATTATTATTATTATTATTATTATTATTATTATTATTATTATTATTATTATTATTATTATTATTATTATTATTATTATTATTATTATTATTATTATTATATATATATATATAAATTATTTGAACAGGTTTTTTTATTTTAAAAAAAAAAAAAACTAAGTGAATAATTATATACTTGTATAAGTTTTACAAATAAAATGATCAATTATTGTTGCATAAAATTGGAAATTATTAAATTTATTAAATATAATGCTTAAAATTTTCATATTTCTTTATTTATTTGTTTATTTGTTTATTTAATTTTTTATTAATTTATTATTATTTTTATTTAAAAAAAAAAAATAAAATAAAGAAAAAATATTTTAATTATATAAATAAGAAGTCAAAAAAAAAAAAATAAAAATAAATAAATAAATAAATTATAAAAATATATTAATAAAGAATTATTTGTATTGATTAATGGTTATTATTATTTTTTTTTTTTTTTTTTTTTTTTTAATTTTTTCTCGCTTTTTTATATTCTTCAAGTTGTTCTTTGTATTGTGTTGTTATTCTTTGTAGTTCTCTATTACGACCTAAAATTAATAAAATTTCTTCTAATAATTCATGTTTTGGCATTCCCTTAATTATATAATAAATATATATAAATATTTAAATTATTATAAAATATTATTAATATGAAGGAAACAAACAAAATATAAAAAAAAAAATTTTTTTTTATCTTAATATTTATACAACCAACTTACAATAAGTTTGGATTCCCATTTTAATAATTCTGTATTTTCTGCACCAGCTCTATTATATAAATAATGATAATAGAAAAATATTCAAATATATTTATTATTTTATTTGTATATATATATATATTTATTATTTTATTTATATTATATAAATAATATTTACATTTGAATAGGTCCTAAAAAATCATCACAAATTTCTTTAATTTTCCCTATAGCTAATTCATCACTTAATCTTCTAACATAAATTCCTAAAACTCTTCTATATTCTTGAGCTGAATTAGTCACTTTAAGACTAGCTAATTCATCTTCAAGTTGAGTTAGTGAAGTTCGTACTTTATTTGAATAACTACTTTCTTGAGATTTTTTGGTAGATAGACATATAAATGTTTTCATTTTTATATGATAGGCAAAAGTTTTACCATTTGTAGTTGTTATAACAGGTGTTCCATCAGAACGTAAAGTTATATTTAATATTGAAACATCATTCTTATTTGATTTTCCTAGTGAATTATATTTTAAGAGTAACCCAATTGAAACAGATGATATTATAGATTCTTGTTTTATTACATTCCTTTATATATATTTAGTGTATAAATAATAATAATAATAATAACAATAATAATAATAATAATAATAATAATAGTAATAATAATAATAATAATAATAATAATAATAATAATAATAATAATAATAATAATAATGATAATAATAATAATATATAAATTTAGAAATATAATATATTTTATTTATTTGTATATATAATTTATACTATTAAGATATATTTACCATATATCTATTAATCCACTTGCATTAAGAGTTAATAAATAAGGACCATTGGTATCTAGATAAGTAACTGGTGTAGGTAAAACTATAACAGGTATTAATCTGTATTATATATTAAATAAGAAAAAAAATTTTTTTTTTTTTCATGAAATATAAATAATTAATAATTAATAATTAAATTATTATATTATATTAAATACTATATTGTTATTTTCATTCATGTTATATAATTATATTAATATTATATAAACCTTCTTCCAGAAAGTGAATATAATATTAAACTACCATCACGACAGGCAACAACGATAAATTCTTCACTGCTTGCAATATGTAGAACATGTGAAGTCATTACATCCGTCCAAAGAATTTCATCATCTTCATGACATGTTATTGTTATAGGTTCTATATATATATTATGTTTTATATATAATAATAAAATAATATTGATATATTAACATATTAATATATTAAATTGAATAAAAATCATTCAAAATAAATAAATAAATAAATAAATAAATAAATAAATAAATAGATAAATAGATAGATAGATAAATAGATAAATAGATAGATAGATAAATAGATAAATAGATAGATAGATAGATAGATAGATAAATAGATAGATAAAATA
>MCFG01000335.1:7500-78748 GCA_002104895.1 Anaeromyces robustus
TTTCAACTTACAAAAAGAATGAAAAAACCAAAAGAAAAAAAAAAAAAATATTAAAAAACCAAAAATTTTAATTAATTTAATAAATATGATGTTAAAATGTTCGAATTCATTTTTTCTTTATATTTTCATATTTTATTTATTTTTTTTTTTAACTAATATGAAAATTATTCATAGATTTTACATTTTCTTTCTTGTTTTATATTTTATTTAAATATAATTAATATTATATAATAGCAATATATAAATAAATCTTTTATTTCATGAAACTTCTTTTATACATTAATATTGCATAGTTTATATATAAATTGATATATATATATATATTAATATATAAAAAGTATCAAATAAATTTACACAGATGTGGAGTTTACACCTCTAAACAAAATCACATGATTAACACATATAAATCATGTTTATGTATACTTAACATATATTTATATTTTTATGAAAAAGTTTTTATTAAATATTGGTAAATTGTATTATATCATTTAATTTTTTATATCAATATTAAGTATATTTATATTTATATAAATAATATTTAAATTCCAATATACAATATTTATCTCAATTTATATACAATATACAAATAGAGCTTTATAGATAGTAAAAAAGTTATTTATATTTAGTATTATTCATATTATTATACTGTTATTGTATAATATTAATTATAATATATAAATGTTATTTTATATTTTATATTTTATATTTTATATTTTATAAAAATTAATTAAAAAGATAATAATTTTTCAATTTATTATAAAATAATATATGTAATTTTATTTTAAAATCATCTTTTGATATTGTTTAATTTAAAGAACCTTTATTTACTACATATCTTTCACCATCACTATCAACAGCTCTACTTCTTTTATGAATATGCCTATTATTAATTACATATCTTTCGCCATTATTATCCATAGCTCTTCTTCTTTTATAAATGTAACCATTATTAGTAATATATCTTTCACCATCATTATCAATGCCTCTACTTCTTTTTTGAATGTGTCCATTATTAGTAATATATCTTTCACCATCATTATCAATTCCTCTACTTCTTTTTTGGATGTGACCATTGTTTATAATATATCTTTCACCATCATTATCAATACCTCTACTTCTTTTATTAATATGTCCATTATTAATTACATATCTTTCGCCGTCATCGTCAATACCTCTACTTCTTTTATAAATGTAGCCATTATTAGTAATATATCTTTCACCATCATTATCAATACCTCTACTTCTTTTTTGAATAAAGTCTCTTTTTAAAACTATATCGTAGTTATTTAAATTATTATTATCATTGTTAATATTTATTGGTATTGATATAACCGTCTTCATCAAAGTAATAAATATTAAAATAATACTTATATTACTTGATCTCATTTTAAATAAATTTTTTATGTATTTATATATTTTTTCTTTTCTTTTTCTTTTTTTATTTATATCTCTTTTTTTCTATCTTTTCAATATAAATCTAAAGAAGAAATATATATGTTGTAATTTAGTTATATTTTTATATATTTTATATAAATAAATAAATAAATAAATAAATAAATTTAATTTATTGAATTATAATTTTAATTTTTATAATTGCTAAGTAGAAAAGAAATTATTGGATAAATCCAAAAATTTATCAAATTAATGATAATAATTTTTAAATTATTATTAGTTTTATTCATAAAAAATTTAACAAATTTTCAAGAAGTATTGTTTTTATTCATTAAATAAAGTATTCATCAAATATAAATTATACAAGAAGATTCTGTTAATATTTATATAAGTTTTAAAATCCTAAAAATATTGATAAAACAATAATATAAATATAATTTGGTTATGTATTAACAAATAAATTATTTTTAAATACAATAGCTTTGATTAGTATTATTAAAGAAAATTAAAATTATTTTTTAAATCAATTAATAATAACTATAGATTTATTAATTTTTTATAATATTTAATATATATTTAGTATTGAAATAATTAAAAAAAATAGTAATAATAATAATAAAACACTTTTGAAAAAAAAAAAAAAAAAAAAAAAAAAAGCCATGCATGGAATTATTTAAAATACTTTAATTTTAGTAATATTTTAATATATATCTGTATTATTATTTAATATATATTTATAACATTTTTATTTCTTTATTATTATTCTGATATTAATATTCATATTATTAATGATATATAGTATTATTAAAATGTTTTTTTTTTTTTAACTTTCATTTTTATATTTTATTTTATTTTTTATATGATTATATATATACAACCCAACCAATATTTAAATCTTTCTTTTAAAAAAAAAAAAAATAATTAAAGTTAATAGAAAAAAATAAACTTTTTGCCATAATATTTAATTAATTAAAAAATAATTAAATTTAATATAATAAAAAAAGTTATATAAAATTAAAACATTCAAAAGTGGAGAGAATTTTTTAAATACTTTATATTAGTATAAAACAAACATAGGACAGGGAAAAAAAAAAAAAAAAAAAAAAAAAAAAAAAAGATTTTTGAAAGTAATTAATATGAATATAAAATTAGATGTTTTTATTGTATGAATATATATACAAACTAAAACTTTCTGAGTATATAATATAATTCTTTATTAAATCTATATTGCATTAATAATTATAATCTAATATATATTTATGCATAAAAATACTATAGAATATTACTTTATTTTTTTTAATCTAATGTGTCATCCTATAATTAAAAATTAATTTTATTTTATTGTTTCTGAGTGTATAGTATTTATATTTTTTTTATTTTACTATTACTATTGACATAATTATTTATTTTTAAAATAAACTTTCTTTTATTATATTTATTTATTTATTTATTTATATAAAATAAGGGTTGTTATTAATTATAATAACTTTTCATCTATTTACCACCAATATTTTGTAAAATAAATTAATAAATAAATATATGAATATAAATAAATAATATATGTATATATAAATAATTATTTATAATATTAATAAATAAATTTTTTTAATTTATTTTTAATTAGTATTTTATAATAATTATAAAATAATAAAAGCTTTATTTTTTTTTTCTTTTTTTCCATTCTTTATATACAAAAAAAACTTTTTTTAATTACTGCCTATTTATTTATTAATTTATTAATATATTATAATATATTTATTCAATATTATGTTTATTTATTGAATATAAATTTATATATATAATATATTTGAATTTTTACTTTTATTATTTTAATTAATGTGAATAAAAAAAATTATTTTTTTAATTTTTTTAACCATTACAAATTTTAATATAAAAACTACATAGAATAAAAAAAATATTATTTTATTTTTTTTTTGTTTTTTTTTATATTCAAATATATACATTTTATTTTATTTTATTTTATTTTAAAAATAGTTATTTTATTAAAATTAAATAATTAAATAGTATTTAATTATTATAACTATTTTAAAATTAAACAATGAAAACATTATATTAAATAATAAAAAATTATAATAAATCATAAATAATATATCCTATTTAATCTTTTTTTTTAAAAAAAATTTTATAATATTATAATTTAATATAATACACACCCCGTTTATCTTTATTATAATTTTTGATTAAAATTTATATATTATTATAGAATAAAAAACTCCTTTTTCAAGTCAGGAAATCCAATAAATAAAATTTAATTAATAAAATTACTAATAAAAATAAATATTAATAAAGAATAAAAATTTAATAAAAAAAATATCAAATAATATATATATAAAATATTTAAGTAAAAATTTAAGACAACAGGAATATAAAGTAATAATTATTCGACAAAGAATTATAAAAAAATAAAATAATATACATTTAATAATATAATAAAAGAAAAATGCCAATTCCAATTAATACTTCTAGAAGTGTCATTGACGAAAAAACTTTAGCAAAGGAAAAGGAAGTTATTGTATGTATATTAATTAAATTAAAAATATAATCGAAACATGAAAAAGCATCAACAATAACAACAACAATAACAACAACGACAAAATAATATTATTAATATTATAATTAAATTATAATTATAATAATTATTTAATTTAATTATTATTTTTGTATTTTCATAATGAATTCTAATATGATTATTAAATTTATAATATAAAAAAATGATAATAATAATAATTAATATATTGTATTTCATTATAATAGGCTAATGAAATAAACTGGTATTTAACTACTCAAGGACCAGTTGTTGTTGAAGAATTAATCACAAAATTAAAAGTAATAATTAAATATAAATCATAATTTATAATAAGTATAATATAATATAAGTAATAGCATAAATATATTAATATTATAAATTTCTTTTTTTATTTATTTAATTTAAAAAGGGAGCATTAACGTATATTCACTTTAAAAATGAAGCAAATGTAGCTGATAGTTTAACTTTAGCTGTTACAAGTTCAAAGTAATTATTATTTTGCTTAATTAATGAATATATAAAAAAATATATATTTCTATACAATTATTAATTATTTGTAAAAATATATATTATTCTAATTTTTTTTTTTATATTAGTTGTGATACTTTAAAAGGTTTTATTACAGTTAACGACATTTATGTTACAAAAGGGGTATATATTAAATAAATAAATAAACTTTATTTTTTAAATAATCGTTATAATTTATTATTACTGTTTATTAAATTTATAAATATTTAATATATTTTTGTAATTATATTTATAATATATATCTTAATAATTATTAATCCAAAATAATTAGGAACTTTCAATAAAATTTCCACATTATAATCGTGGCAATGTTGTTAAAACTACTTTCTCACCAAAGGAACCACATTGCTTATATCAAGTAATTATATTTTATATTAATTTTATTGAAAATAATTTATTTATTTTTATTTTATTTTATTTTATTTTATTTTATTTTATTTTATTTTATTTTATTTTATTTTATTTTATTTATTTTATTTTATTTTATTTTATTTTATTTTATTTTATTTTATTTTATTTTATTTTATTTTATTTTATTTTATTTTATTTTATTTTATTTTATTTTATTTTATTTTATTTTATTTTATTTTATTTTATTTTATTTTATTTTATTTTATTTTATTTTATTTTATTTTATTTTATTTTATTTTATTTTATTTTATTTTATTTTATTTTATTTTATTTTATTTTATTTTATTTTATTTTATTTTATTTTATTTTATTTTTTTTTTTTTTTTTTTTTATTTATATATTTTTTTTTATTTTATATTCTATATTTTTTATAATTTTTATTTTCTTCATATTTATATATATGTATATTGTTTTTTTATTTCTTTAACTATATATATATATATATATATAGCTTCAGGACGTTTATAATCATATTCATAAGATTATTGAAATATTAGAACATTATAAACTAAAAACATATACACTTGAACAATTAAACGATGTAAGTTAAAAAATAATTAATATAAATGAATTATAATAATAATAATAATAATAATAATAATAATAATAATAATAATAATAATAATAATATGAAATATTTATATTTTTATAATTTTTAAATGATTATTAATTTTTTATTCTTTTTTATTTATTTATTTATTTATTTATTTATTTATTTATTTATTTATTTATTTATTTATTTATTTATTTATTTATTTATTTATTTATTTATCTATTTTACTTTAAAGTTAATTAAACAAACAATTATGTTCTTAAAGAAAATAAAATTTATTATGTCTCAAAAAGAAGAAAATTATGTTTTCCCATATCGTTGTAATCCAAAAGTAATTAATTTTTTTTAATTAATATACATATATTTATATGTATATTATTAATAAAATAATACTATATGAATTATTATTATTTATTATAAATTCAAAATATTAAATACTAATTATAAAATATATCATTATAAAGAATTTCACACCTGAACTTCCATCTGATTTTGTAGTAGAGTTTTATATTAATATGTCAAATATTGTTGTTGCTATATTTAATATCTCTTCTAGTCATTCTTCGCAACACCAGTTTTCATCAAAGATCATAGGAAGAGTTAAAACAATAAAATCAGGGTAAATATTATTAAAATATGATAATAATATTATAATAAATTAATAAAATTTAAAAATAAAAATTGAATAAAACTTATTAATATAAAATACTTTATATATATATATATAATTGTATATAATTTTTTTTTTTCTTTTTCATTTATGGTTTAATTGTTTTATAATTTATTAGAAATCATTTATCAAACAATAAGATAAATCCATCAAATGAAATCATTGTAGAATGCCCAAGTCCAAACCTTTTAAAGTTTAATAAATTAATGAACGATATATATGACATTGCAAATAATTGTCAATACAAATTAAAAATATTTTTGGAAAAACAATAACAATAATAATTATTATAATAAAGATGAAGCATAAAAGAATAAATAAATAAATAAACATATATAAAACAAAATCAAACAAATAATATAAATAAAACTATTTAAAAAAAAAAAAGAAAGAAAGAAAAAAAAGAAAGATATAAAAAAAAGAATTCAAGAAAAAAAAATTCAAAATAAATAAGTAAATAAGGCAAAGCCAAACACAACAGAATAATAAATAAATACATTATATACAAGGCTATACAAACAAGTAATATATTCAAAATCACATTAAGAAAAAGAAAATCTTAGAAAAACTTAAAAAAAGTTTTTCTAATGATTAATTTATTTTATTTTTTTTTTTTTTTTTATAATTTATAATTATAATAAATAATTATGATATTATCAATATATATAAATATTATAGAAAAAGAAAAAGAAAAATATATTTCTAATATACCATTAATAAATAATAAAAACAAATTAAAATATATTTTAAAATATAATCATAATATCTCTATAATTATAATTATTATTGTAATTATACTTTTTTTTATACAATTAAAAAAAAAAAAAAAAAAAAGAAAAAAAAAAGAAAAAAAAAAAAAAGAAAAAAAAATTAAAAACATATGACTTTAATTTTATTTATTCAAATTCATAATTCTATAATAATACTAATATTATAAAAGCAATATTAAATTAAAATCTATTATATATAATTAAAAATCAATGATAATAAAAAAATAAAAATAATAGCAATGCTTAAAATAATAATAATAAATAATTAATATAATTATTATACACATAAAAAGCGCCAAACAATAATCGCAAAATAATAATAATAATAATAGAAAATAAATAAATAATAATAATAATAATAATAGAAAAAAAAATAAAAATAAAAATTAAAAATAAAAATAAAAAATAAAAAAAAAGTAAAAAATAAAAAAAATAAAAAAATACAAATAAATATAAAAATAAAAAAAAATATAAAAATAAAAAAAATACAAAAATATAAAATATAACATAATATAATAAATTATGGACAATAATCCTTTATATTAATTTATTTATTATGAAAAACTTTTATAATTATTAATTTTTATTCTTTATTTTTTGTAATAATAATATTAATTTTTTTAATTAACGTTCTTAGTAATTTATACTATATATAATAATAATTATAGAAATAAATAATTTTTATAACCTATATTATTTAAAAAGTCATTTTAAAATATATATGTATATACTTAGTTTTAATTTATTATTTATTTATTTATTTATTTATTTATTTATTTATTTATTTATTTATTTATTTATTTATTTATTTATTTATTTATTTATTTATTTATTTATTTATTTATTTATTTATTTATTTATTTATTTATTTATTTATTTATTTATTTATTTATTTATTTATTTATTTATTTATTTATTTATTTATTTATTTTAGATAGTAATTATTTTTGTTGGTATATTCATTTGAAGAAAAAAAAAAAAAAAAAAAAAAAAAAAAAAAAAGATTAATTTTATTAAATGTTAAATAGAAAAGGTGAATATATATTAAATAATAAATTAAAAATAAATAAGTCATTTTTCATGAGAATTATATTATAAAGAAAAAAAAAAAAAATAAAGGTTAAGAACGCTTTAAAATGAATTTTTGTTTATATTATTAGTCATTATTTTAAGCTAATTATATTAAAATACATTTATAATATATAAAAAAACATATATTTATTAAGTACAAAAAATAGAATATTCATCATAACTCTATATTTCAAGATTATTTATTTATTTATTTATTTATTTATTTATTTATTTATTTAATTTAGCCTTATATGTTTTTTTTTTTTTTTTTTTTTTTTATCTTAATTAATAAATATAAATATAAATAATAATAAAGGTGAAAAGATGGTGTCACGTCACTGTCTTTACAAGTAAATTCTTATTAATTTTTATTTTTATTTCATTTTTATTACTTATTATTTCTTTTTTTTATAAAGATAATCATACGAAGAGCATATTATAAAAAAGTTGTAATAAATAATTAAATGATAAATTATTAGATACATGTTACCTTAATAAATATATAATAATATATAATTATTTATTTATTATTTAAAATGATCGATCAAAAGTTTAATTAGATATCATTATTAAATATCAATTAAATTAATTTTAATAACCATTAAAAATAAAAAAATTTTTTTCAATAATTAATAATTATTATTTATTATATATATTTATTTATGTTTATATATATTTATTATTAATATTATTCTTTTTTATTATTTTTTATTATTTATTTACTATTTATTTATTTATTATTTATTATTTATTATTATTATTATTATAAATATTATTATTATAAAGATTGAATTATTCTATTTCATTAATCTTCAATGAAAGATAAAAATAACTTATTATTTATTTGTAATATATAATTTTGTTAAAAAACTTAGGAAAAATAATTGATATCAATAACGGCAGATATTATTAATAATAAAATTAAGGTTAAAGTTTAGTAACAATATTTTTAAATCTATAATTAAATATAATAAAAATATAACTATAACAAAAAGGGCAAAATTAATAATATATGTATATAGAATCAAAAAACAAAAACAAATATATTGAATAAACCGCATAATTTTATATTTAAATATAGCCAGTATTAAAGAAATATAAAATTTATCGTACTAAACCGATAGATTATATACTTTTTAACAAATAATTAGTAATTAAATAAAAATAATAATTATTTAATTAAATTGTAGTGTTTATTAACAAATTACTGAATTGTTGAATTTTGATATAAATTGATGTTTATATATTTAATATAATTTATGGTAGTTAATCTCTAATGATGTTAATCAATTATATTTATCATTATATAATAAAATACTGAAAATAAATTTATATATTCTATCAAAAAATAATAATAATATATATAATATTTATTTTAAAAATGACCATAAAAAAAAAAAAAACGATAATATGCATATAAAAATAAAATAAAATAAAATAAAATAAAATAAAATAAAATAAAAATATTTCATATAAAGAAAAAAAAAGGTTTATATTATTTGATTTTAAGATTAGTTGTTTATATTAATATGTTTTATAATTAATTACATTATTATTTTCATTCAATAATTAATATATTTTATAATAATTTACATTTATATTAATAATTTCATATATATTATTTATATATGATTTTTATTTATAATAATGTTTAAAAAAATTTTTTTACTAATATATAATATATAATCAATAATTATATTTCCTTATAATGTTTATTTTAAGTTTTTTTATTTTAATTTTATTATTTCTTTTTTAATATTTTTTTTTTAAATATTAACAACAAATAAAGTTTTAATTTTTTTTTTTTTTTCTCATTTTAGAATTAAATAATAAAGGTTTCTTTCTTTATAATTTAAATAAAAAAGGGAAAAGAAAAAAAAAAAAAAGGAAAAAATATTTATTAATATTATTCTTTTTTTTTAAAAAAATATAAATGCAAATTAAAACTTTTTTTTATAATTGAGTATTTAATTTATATATATATAAACAAAATCTTTATATATATAAATTATTAAAAATAAAAATAAAAAAAAAAGGATTTTGGATTTCATTTATTTATTTTTTTAAAGTTTTTCTTATTATTATTTACGATTGATAAAAAAAAAAAGAAATAAGGTAAAAAAATATATATATAATCAACATTTTATTTTATGTTATTTAAAATGTATATTAAAAAGAAAAAAGCATTTGAAGTCATTTCCATCAACATATATTGAAAGTATAATAATTTATATAATAATAATTACAATAACAACAATAATAATAATAATAATAATAACATTAATAATAATAATAAGGAAATATAAAATAGTGAATAAAGTCAATAATTTATAATATAAAAAAAAACAGTTATTGTTTTCAAATGTAAAAATATATATATGTTCAACAATTTCTTTGAAATACATCGAAACCAAATAGTAGGAATAAAAACAAAAATATATTATATAAAAATAAACAATTTCAATTTATATATGTTAATTATTATATGTTAATTACTTTTAAATTTATTATTAAATTCAGGATTTATTTTTTAATATAAAGTAAATGTGTATAACAAATCTTTCATCAAAACAATAATTTAATAAATTAAACATTTTTTTTTTTTTTTTTTTTTTTTTTTTTTTGAATATATATATATTTTATTTATTTGCTTGTTTATTTTTTTTTTTTTTTTTTTTTTTTTTGTATTTATTTTTATTTATTTATTTGTTTATTTATTTATTGTTGTTGTTGTTGTTGTTGTTATTATAGTTAATATTATTTTTGTTTTTGTTTTTATTTGTTTTTGTTTATTTTTCTTATCTTTTTTTATATAAATTTTGCATATTATAAAAAGTAAACTAACTCTTTTTTTATTTTATTATATATACTTTTATTTTACATTATTTATATTATTAAATTAATAGTTATTTAAATTGTTATTTAATAACATTCTTATTAAATTATTAATCGAAAAAAAAAATAATTTAATAAGAAACACTTACAAAGAAGAAAAAGAAAAAGAAAAAAGAAATAAATAAGAAATAATAAAAACTATTTTTTCTTTAAAAAATGAAATAATAAATTAATGCGTAATCAAATAAACAAATAAAAAAAGGTAATAACAAATAACAAATAAATAATTAATATTAGCATTAGTATATTAATTAAAAATAATAATGAACAAGAATAATTAAAAAAAAAATATATATATATATAATATATACTAATATTTTTTTATTCATAATAATATTTTATTATTAATAACAAAAAGATTTTTTTGTTTTATATTTTATACATCTTTCTAATAACACATTATTTATTTATCTGATATTAAAGCAAATTTTTTTACAATAGATATTA
This sequence comes from Anaeromyces robustus, assembly GCA_002104895.1. NCBI lineage: Eukaryota > Fungi > Neocallimastigomycota > Neocallimastigomycetes > Neocallimastigales > Neocallimastigaceae > Anaeromyces > Anaeromyces robustus. The sequence continues at coordinate 18,786 of MCFG01000335.1, forward strand.
TATATATAAGTTTACTTCAATTTGTTATATAATCTTTTTATCATTATAGAGTATATATATTTCAAATAGAATTTTCTTAAAACAATATAATAATAATCAACACAACGTAAAAATACATATATAGATTTAATTTATTATAATTTATATATATTTATAATAAAAGAAACGAATCACTTTTTCAATATCAAATAAGCCTGATTAATAGAAAATAAATCAATATTCTTATTTGTAATATTATTAGTATTACAATAAAAAAGAAATAAAAATAAAATCATTTATAATGTTATATAATATATAAAATAAAGATTTAAATAAATTATTCCAATTTTTTTAAATAACTTTGTTTTATATATAATTATATGATATTATTATATGATATATGAATTTAATAATACATAAAGAATGTTATTTAAATTATTAAAAATAAATAAATTAAATTTAAATTTAATTATATAAAAGCAACACAATTAAAAAAAGGTAAATTAATCATTATAATTTACATATTTTCATTTTTATAAAATATAATATTTCGAAAAAAAATATTTAAAACTAATAATTAGTACAATTATTATTAATATGACAATTATTTTATTATCATTAAACTTAAAATTAACAATTAACAATATTTCAATTATTAATAACATTATTAAAATCTTTATTATTAAATTGATGTTTTGATTCAATCTATACTTAATAAAATAAAGTAATAATAAATGGATCCATTAGGAGTAGGTGACCCTCATCTTTCAAAGAAAAAAGCTAATAACCCAATGTTTAATCATACACAGAGCCCAAATCCGCCACCACGTAAGCAATATTTTGATGGTAATGGTCAAGGCTCTCAAAATAAATATGCGATGGGCATGCAAAATTCTAATGCAAATGGTAAATTAAACTATTTAAACTTTAAATAAAAACTTGTTATTAAATAAATAAATAAATAAATATTAATAAGTAATATTGAATATTCTTTATTTGTTTTAAAATGTATATATAATATATAAATTAAATAATATAATATATATTTATAAAAAAATTATCAAAAAAAAAAAAAAAATACTTATCATCAGGACAAAATGTACATGATTATAATTCTGGAGAAGTAAATCAAAATTATCCTATGTATAGTAATATACCAGGAAGTAGTAATAGTTCAAATAATCAAGGATCTTATAAATCTAGTACAGGTATTTTAGGAAAAAATTTTCTAAAGTCACGTCATACTGGATCACCACCAACTCAAGTTCAACAAGCATCAAAATTCTCAAAAAAATCAGGCAATCTTCAAAAACAAAGTAATAGTAGTTCAAATCTTACAACATCAAACTCTTTTTATAATTTAGGTATGAATTCATCAAATAATTCTCTTCAAAATCAGCATTTATATGCATCATCTCCAAATTTAACTTCGGCTGGTGTAAGTAATGCAAATAGTCAATCATCCTCAAAATCTCATGACTATGGATTATTCTCAAAGGTTTGAAACAATTTTTTTATAGATTATTAAAAATATAAAAATTTATATATATATATATATATATATTCATTTCTTTAATTTTGCTGATATATATTATATTAATATTAATAATATCAATAAAATAAAATTGTATCAAAAAAAATATAAAAAAATAAATTATAAATGAAATAAAAACAGAAAGTAAGTTATTTATTTTATCATTAAAATTTTATAATATAAAATTATTTAATCTAATTTTAATATTAATATATATAAATTAAAATAGAAAAAAGAAAGACCAAAAATACCCCAAGAACAAGCAACAGAATCAACTGAAAGTACTTGTCTTATAAATTATTATAATATTTTTATATAAATAAATGTTTTTAATAAAAATTATTATTATTAACCTTCCTTTCTTTTTTAAATATTATAATTATATTATTATAAAATTATTTTAATTTTAAATAAATAAATAAATAATAATAGATTTAGTTATTGATTTTAGTGATTTTATAAGTGATCCAAATCATGTACCGCTAGAATGTGTTTCATTACCTGCACTTACAAATCAAGGTTCTAGTCAAAATTTAACAAGTGGAGATGTTCAACAAATATTAAATCCAAATATGAATCAGACAGTATTAACATCTTCTTGGGCACCACCAGAATCATGGGATGTAATAGATGATAACGCCCCACCAGTAAATGATAGTTTTCAAGATAATAATCAAGGTTTCAATAATCAAACTAATTTTAATCATAATAATTCTAATCAAGAATTGAATTTAGTACATAGTGGTTCTGTTAAAGAAACAGAATCTTTCCAAACACCCGAAGATCTCTATTATGATAATTATTATAATAATAACTCAACAAAAGTTGATGAAGATCAAAAATATGTAAATTTCAAATATATACATATATATATATATATATATTTTTAATTTGATATTTTTATATAAATTTAAATACTAATTAAATTAAATTTTAATATTTTTATATATATATAATTAATATTATATATATATTAAATAATAATAATAAAAAAAAAAATAGAATTATATCCGTGTCTTTAAAACAGATTTAACATTTACAACTGTAATGTGTAATTTAAACGCTAGAGCAGATTATGTTTGTAAGAAAGTAGCAGCTAAATTCTTTATTAATGATTATAATAAATATAATTTAGTAGTAATTAGAAATAAATTAGGTAAATATATAAAAAATTAAATTTTATAATATTAATTTAAAAAAATAATCCAATTATTAATATATAAAATTCCATATGATACTATATTATATATAATAATATTTAATTCAATCTTGTTTTCATTCATAATATAATTAATTAATTTTTTTTTTTTTATCAACAGAGAGAATTATAAAACCAAATGAAAAACCACTTAAAATGCAAAAACGTTGGTTAGAGCGTTTGGGTTATACATCATTAGATAAATTGGATTTACAAGGTCGTGAAGATAATAGTTATTCTTATCGATTTATATTTAAAGAAATACAAATTGGTAGAGAAATTTCACCTAATTATTGGAAAAATCCTGAAGTTAAAGATAATCCACATATTAATTTAGCAGGTTTTGGATTAACTATTTTACCAGTTTATTTATTCCAAAATGCATCAGAAATTATTTCATTGGATCTTTCAAGAAATTTAAATATTCAAGAATTACATTCAGATTTAACACCATCATTGACATCTTTAAAGTCACTTTCTCTTTCACATAATAGAATCCATATTTTCCCAAGAAATATTCATTGTATCACTACATTAACACATGTTAATTTAAGTTTTAATCGTATTCGTACCTTAGAAAACACTGGTATAGAACATTTAAGAAATCTTCTTGTATTAGAACTTCAATGTAATTTAATTGAAGATATACCCGAAACAATTGCTAAAGGATGTCAACGTCTACAATATCTTAGTTTAGCAAATAACAGAATTAAAAGTATTCCATTATCACTTTTCCATAATTTACGTAGAGTATTACGTCATTTAGATATATCATTTAATCGTTTAGTAGGTAAACTTCCACCAGAAATTGGAGAATTAGAAGTATTAGAAATTTTAAGATTAAATGGTAACCGTATGGATGGAGATATTCCAAAACGCCTCTCTGAATGTCTTCAATTACGTGAATTAGATTTAAGAGGAAATCGTTTTGGTTCCATCATGTCATATGATCAAGATGGTAATGAAATTTTAACTGAAACAGATAATTATGCACAAACTATGGAAGTTTTAAGTGAATGTAAAAAATTAGAAATTTTATTATTAGATGGTAATCCCATTCGTTGGGTTGGTAAAATGTCGGCTATTGAAGATATTCAGTATGAAATGAATACAAATGTGGATTCATCAAAATTTATTGATTTCCCAGTACTTAAAAAATTCAGTTTATCCTATCGTCTAAGTACTGGTAATCAAAAACCAATGATTTTCCGTATTACTAATGTAACGGGTACACTTACAGAGTTAAATCTCTCATTTTGTTCCTTAGAAATGTTACCAAATAACTTTTTCACAAAACTTACAGGTATTGAGCGTTTAATTCTTGATGGTAATAGACTTCGTGAATTACCTTATTTCTCTTCTTCAGTTTCTGTTCATCAAAAAGAAATTCGTCAAATTGGACCATTTAGAATGCGTCATCTTTCTCTTTATTATAATCATTTAATAGCCCTTCCAGATGATATTAAAGAATTAGTAGAATTAGAATATTTAGATGTTCGTTCTAATCATCTTAAGACTTTACCAGATAGTATTTGGCAATGTGGTAAATTGCGTTCAATTAATGCTACTTCTAATCAATTAGAACAATTCCCTATTCCTATTAATGAAGAAAATGATGCAGCTTCAGTTAATACTGGTATGACTGAAGCTACTTTAGTAGCAAGAAGACAAAGAAGAATGACTTCAAATATTTCTATTCAAGCTTTCCCACCTCTTTCATTCTCTCTCACTGCACTTTTTGTAGCAGATAATCATTTAACAGAAGACTTATGTCTTGCTCTTTTCTTCATGCCAAATTTAGTTGTACTTAATGCTAGTTATAATAATATTGCTGATATCACTTCATGGTTTGATTGTGCTCCACCTACACCATTAGTAGAATCATCATTTTCTTATAAAGCTACCACTAGAGTTCAGGCACAATCATCATGGTTTTCTCATTTACAAGAATTATACCTTTCAGGTAATAATATTGTTACTTTACCTGGTGAAATTGAAAAATTACGTAATCTTTCATGGCTTTTCCTTGATAATAATAAACTTTCAACCATTCCTGGTGAAGTAGCTAAATTAAATAAACTTTGTTCCTTTGATGTAGGAGGACAAGGTGGTGGTCGTGGTGAAGGTAGTGGTCTTCGTTATAATATTAATAATTGGCCTTATGATTGGAATTGGTAAGTTTACTAATTTAATATACAAACAAAATTATTATATTCAATAATTAAATAAAATAAAATAAAACAAAATAAAATAAAATAAAAGAGTATATATAGATAGATAGTAGATAGATTTTAATATATTTAGCTTAAATTACTAGTATATTATTTATATTTATATTTATATTTATATTTATATTTATATTTATATTTATATTTATATTTATATTTATATTTATATATATATTTATATTTATATTTATATTTATATTTATATTTTTATTTATATTTATATTTATATTTATATTTATATTTATATTTATATTTATATTTATATTTATATTTATATTTATATTTATATTTATATTTATATTTATATTTATATTTATATTTATATTTATATTTATATTTTTATTTATATTTATATTTATATTTATATTTATATTTATATTTATATTTATATTTATATTTATATTTATATTTATATTTATATTTATATTTATATTTATATTTATATTTATATTTATATTTATATTTATATTTATATATATATATATAATTTTGTAGGAGTTGGAATTTAGAATTAAAATATTTGAATCTTTCAGGTAATAAAAGACTTGAAATTACACCAAATGCTCATAATCAAAAGTTAATTCCATTTGATAATGATAATAAGAGATTATTAGGTTCATCAAATAAAGTTGATTTACCATCAAGACATCAATCTCTTGGTTACAATCTTGGTTATAATGGTGATATTAGTAAAAGTTCATCTATGAATATTTCAATAGCTCAAAGAAAAAGTCTTAGTAATTTTACTACTTTAACTAATTTAAGTATGTTAGGTTTAATGGATGTTACTTGTTTAATGGTACAAATTCCTGATGAAAATGATCAACGTAGAATTAGAACTACAAGTAGTGAAATTCCACAAACTGGTATTCCAGGTGGTGTTATTAAATATGGTATTAGTGATACTTTATGTAGATTTGCTAGTGAAACAACTAGACGTGAATCAATTTATATTGGCCGTGAACAAGCTAATACTATTCGTGATTCCACTTATTTCACAAATACAGCCATTGGTGTTATCCCAAAAGAAAAGTATTTCCTTGGTATTTGGGATGTAGTTATACCACAATTCCGTAATATGGATAATGAATCATTATTCGGTATATTTGATGGTAGAGGTACAGAAGATGGTACTAAATTAGCTGAATATCTTTTCCGATTATTCGCAGGTGATTTCCAAGCTGAATTGAAAAAAGTTGAAGAAGCTATTCTTAAAGAAAGAGAAAAAACTCAACAAACAAAACCTCATGGTTCAAAGAATAAGGAACCTATTGTATTAGATTCAAATAGTATTAAAAGTGCTATTAGAAGAACCTTCTTGGGATTAAATAAAGAATTAGGTGAAAAATTCAGAACAGCTGTACCCAATAGAAATCAAAATGATTATAAAAATTATTCAGAAGAAGAAGATAATGAACAATTTGGTTGTTCTGCTGTTATTGTATATATGATAGGAGATCGTAAAAAAGAAAGTTGTTCACTTTATGTTGCTAATGTTGGTGATGGTACTTGTATTTTAAGTAAAGCTGGTGGTAATGCTCAAGTTATAAGTAGATCCTTTAAGGTTGGTAATGTTATGGATTGGGCTTCTTCTAGAGTCTATGATCAAAATCAAAAAGTTAATAGTAGCTCACTTTCAACTTATTCTATGGAAAGTCATCGTAATGTTCCACATTCTCTTAACTCTAGTCAAGGTTCACTTGCAGGTAATGTCTATACTTCTTCAACCTCTGATTCTCCTAAATTTATTTCTGGTTTAGGTGATGAAATGGAACGTATTCAAAATGCGGGAGGTTGGATTACTAATGATGGTTTAGTAAATGGTAAAACAGATGTTACTCGTGCTTTTGGTTACTTTGGTTGTCTTGGTAGTTTAAATGCTAATCCATGGATTGTTAAAATGGAATTAGACTTTGGTGATAATGGATCAGGTAATCCAACTTCAATACATTTAACACCAGAATCAGATAAACATGATGAAGAAGCTGATATAAAACTTAAACTTGGACATAATCATAGTGATGAATTCCTTGTTTTAGTAAACGGCGCCGTTTTAGATGCTATTCGTTGTGGCGCTGATGTTAATAATGATACCCCTGGATTTAGTTTATGCACCTTAGATGATACAGCTCAAATTATTGTAGATATTGCTAGAAGTGCATTAGGTAATGAAAGTTCAAAACGTAATAAAGGTACTTATCAATATCAAGGTTTAAATAAAAATACTAGATCCACCACTGGATGGGGATCAGCTGCTACCAAAATTAGAGATGTAGCATTAAGTCATGGTGCTTATGGTGCCAGAGGATCGATTAATACTAATCAAAAATTAAAATCAAGTAATGGTATGATGGTTATGGTATTAGGTTTAAGAGATTTGGTGGAAACAGCTTCTAGATGGATGGGAGCAAGACGTGGTTCTGCTGAAACCGGATCTGATAGCTTAGAATTAATGAATTTAAAAAGACGTGGTAGTGATGCTACTATGAAGATGGGTAAAAGAAAGGATGGTGAAATCATTCCTATACCACCATCCATTGAACCACCAACGGGTCAATTAGCTTTAGTTTTTACAGATATTAAGAACTCTACAGCTTTATGGGAAACACATGCCATTGCTATGAGAAATTCAATTAAATTGCATAATATGAGAATGCGTTCACTTCTCAAGCAATATGGTGGTTATGAAGTTAAAACAGATGGTGATAGTTTTATGGTTAGTTTTGTTGATTTAATGTCAGCTATTCAATGGTGTCTTGATGTTCAAAATGAATTAATAAAAATTGATTGGCCAAAAGAAATTTTAGAGAGTGAAGATGGTGAAGAAGTATGGTGGGATACCGTTAATTTAGAACCAGTGTTTGGTGATGAAGATTTAGAGGATGAAGAAGATGATTTAGATGATGAAGATGATGATTTAGATGATGAAGAAGATATAGATGATATAAATGATGATGAAAATATGATGTATGGAGTTAAAAAGGAAATTCCATTAGAAACCAAGATTGAAATGAGAAAAAAGAATGGTATAGTATTATTATTTAGAGGTCTTTGTGTTCGTATGGGTATTCATTATGGTACTCCATTATGTGAAATGGACCCAACAACAGGTCGTATGGATTATTTTGGTCCTATGGTTAATCGTGCATCTAGAATTTGTTCTGCTGCTCAAGGAGGTCAAATCTTTATTAGTTCCGAAGTTATTCGTGAAATTACTAAAAGAAAAGGTGGTGATCCATCTTTATTAAGAATTTCAGATACCTTAGATGAAAAAATTGCCGATTCCATGAATATTAATACATGGATTATAGGTGAAAAGAAATTAAAAGGTTTAGAAACACCAGAAGTACTTCATGTTATGTATCCAAAACAATATCATTTACGTCATGAATTCTTCAATTTGATCCAAAATCAAAAACAAGAAAATAATGATCCACTCTTTAATATGAAAGGACCTTGGTATCCTAATGTACCTTCATCTAAAGATCATGAATCAGGATTAGCTACCATTGATAGAAAAAATGTACAAATTCTTGGTAATTTATGTTTACGTTTAGAATTTTTAGCTGTTAATGCTCAAAATATCTGTTTTAATAATCAAAACTTTGATGAAAGAATACCCATATACCCATATCTCATTAATTCATCAAGTATATCTATTCCAGTAGATGCTACAGAAAAAGAATTAACAGCTGCCCTTGAAGGAATAGCTATACGTATTGAGAATGCTATAAGTATTCTTTATCTTGTTCAAAGTAGTCCATTAAATCGTATTATGCAAACACTTGGTTCATTTATTGATGTAAAACCACATCAAATTTTATCTGCACTTCAAGAATATGTTCTTGCCATGAAAGAAAGAGATGAACGTCTTGAACGTATTAGAAGTGAAAGACGTGAACGTGAAAGACGTTTAAAGAATAGAGCTTCAAAAGCTAATACATCACTTTAAATTAAAAATAAAATAAAAAGATAAAAAATAAAAATGGGAAAAATAATAATAATAATATATAAGAAAGGAAAAAAAAAAAGATTATATATGATATTATATATTATAATCATATAATTAACATATCTATTCTTATAAATGACAAAATAATTAAAAAATAAAAAATAAAAAACAAAAAACAAAAATATAAATTAAAATAATTACTAAAATAAAATAAAAAGAAAAGAAAAGGGATAAGAAAATGATAAATATATATATATATATAAATTATAAATCAAAATTATAATAAATATATATAAAAAATATAAAAAATAAGTTTATATATATTTGTTTATATCTATTAAAATATCTTTAAACATATATATAAATCACAAAGGAAAAAAAATCAAAATAATATCAGATATACTAAATCTAATTATAAAAAAGAAAAATAAAAATATTAAATTAAAATAGTATTAGTAATAATCATTATAAAATAATAATAAAAATTATTAATAATATAATAAAATAGAATAATAATAATAATAATAATAATAATAATAATAATAATAATAATAAAACAAAAAATAAAATAAAAAAAGTATATTAATTACACAGTAGCAAATAAATATATACAAAAAAAAAATGAAAAATAAAAAAAAAAAAAAAAAAATAAAAATTAATAATAAAAAATAAATAATAAAAAAAATGAAATAAAAAAATGAAATAAAAAAAAAAAAAAAAAAAAAAAAAAAAAAGAAAAAGAAAAAATAAAAAATTACTTTCTTTTTTTTTAAAAAAAAAAAGTAGAAATATTAGAAAAAAAATTAAAAATAAATAATAACAATAATAATAATAATAATAATAATAATAATAATAATAATAATAATAATAATATATAAAAAAATAATAATAATAATTATATATATAAATTTAATTTAATAACAATAATAAAGAACTCCATTTATAAATAAATAAATTAATGAAATAAAAAAAATATAAAATAAAATGTCTTTTTTTTTTTAGAAATTTAAAATTTAAAATATAAATATATTATATATAAATTGAATTTTAAAGCTTTTTATTTTGTATTTTTTTTTTTTTTTTGTTTTGTTTTGTTTTTTTGTTTTTTTTTATATGAATAGTATTTTTCAAACTTTTAATGACTTCTACTAATAAATATAAAATTCTTAATTTTTTTTTTTTACTTTTTTTATTTTTAAATATCAATGATTAAATATTACAAAATATTTCCATTTTTCATTATCTATCTATATATATGTTATATGTCATCATCATCATTATATTTTATTGTAAAATTGGAATAGATAAAGAAAATAAATCTACTAGATTAAATCATTATTGCTTTAATACAATTATATATTTATAATTGTATTAAAGAAAACTATTTAGATATTCTAAATCTTTAGAACAAAAATCAGTATTGTGAGGGTTAGATTAATTAATTTGTCAAAATATATTAAAGTAGAGTAAATTAAATTTAATATATCAAAAGATGTATAAATAAAAAGTTTAATAAATATTTATCCACTATTTATTATTATATTTTTTTTTTTTCAATATTATTTTCAGTATAAAAATAGTCTTTATAAATCATAATACCGAAAATAAATCTCATTTAAATAGGTTGGTAAATAAAGCATTTATATTTTTTAAAAATAATAATAATAATATTTTATTGTTATTATTATTGAAAAAAAAAATATTAAATAATAACTTTATTTTTTGAAAAATTAATAAATAAATAATAAATATTTGTTAATAAAAAAACTTAGATAAATAACATTTCAAAAGATAATAATAATATCAAAAGAAAATATATAGAATGAGTGAAATTAAAGTAGAACAATTTCCAATAAAATTAGAAGTCGAGAAACATTTAAAATATTTAAAAGAACTTAATAATCATCAAGATGAACTAGAATATTGGTTATCAGAAGCTTTAAGATTAAATGGAATATATTGGGGTGTTACTGCGACTTATATATTAGACCATCCAGAAATCTATGATTCGAAGGAAATTTCCAAATTTATATTGTCATGTCAAAATGAAGATGGTACTTTTTTTAATAGAAATAGTTATTATTATTATTATTATTATTATTAAAAATATATATATATGTATATAGAATACTTTTTTTTTATTCCTATCATAGTATTTTCCAAATAACAACAAAATAAGAAAAAAATAATAATAATAATCAAAATAAATAATACTTGAATTATTAACTTTAAAAACATTCATTATATATATATATAATATTTAATAATATAATAATCAATATGTATATATCATAAAGGTGGTTTTGGTGGATGTACTGACCACGATTCTCATTTATTGTACACTTTAAGTGCTATTCAAGTTTTAGCTATTTGTGATACCCTTTCTGAAGTTAATAAAGATAAAGTTGTTAAATGTAAATATAATCAAATTCAAATGATATATATGAAGTATAAATTAATAAATATTTCAATATTTCACTTAATTATCGAAAATTTATGATTATTTTTGAAATCCTATATATAATTCCAAAAATAATATATACATATCATGTTATATATAAAATAATTAAAAACTTTTTCTATTTTTTGAATTGAAATTTATTTTCTTATTTCAAAACAATTTAAATTAATGTATTTTATTTAATATAATATTTTTTATATTAATAACAATATATATATCTTTTATTTATATACAATTTTATATATATATATTATTATTATACTATATAATAACAGATGTTGCTAAGCTTCAAAATCCAGATGGTTCATTTTCAGGTGATGAATGGGGTGAAGTTGATACTCGTTTTTCCTATTGTGCTTTATCCTGTTTAAAAATATTACATCGTTTAGATGCTGTTGATGTTCCAAAAGCTGTTGAATATGTTAAAAAATGTATGAATTTTGATGGTGGTTTCGGTAGTGTAGAATCAGCTGAATCTCATTCAGGACAAAGTAATTCTTTCTTTTCTTTTTCTTTTTTAATTTGTATACTTATAATCATAATTTATTATGAATAATAATAATATTAATCAAAATTTAATTATTTCATCAATAAAATTATTATTATTATTATTATTATTATTATTATTATTATTATTATTATTATTATTATTATTATTATTATTATTATTATTATTATTATTATTATTATTATTATTATTATTATTATTATTATTATTATTATTATTATTATTTATTTATTTATTTATTTATTTATTTATTTATTTATTTATTTATTTATTTATTTATTTATCATTTATTTTAATTTATATTACAATGATATATATATAATTTTAAAAAAAAAAAAAAAAAAAAAAAAAAAAAAAAAAAAAAAAAGTTTTCTGTTGTGTTGGTGCTTTAGCTATTGTTGATAGATTAGATATAGTTGATGCTGATAAATTAGGATGGTGGTTAGCTGAAAGACAATTACCAAACGGTGGTCTTAATGGTAGACCAGAAAAACTTGAAGATGTAATTATTAGTATTACAATAATAATGAAAATGAAAAATGAAACTAAAAATGAAGAAAAATAATAATAATAATCTAATATATTTGTACAATACATATTATAATTATTCTTTGTTATTCAATTTAGGTTTGCTATTCTTGGTGGGTTTTATCATCTTTATCTATTATTGACAGAATACATTGGATTAATAAAGAAAAATTAATTAACTTTATATTATCATGCCAAGTAAGTTAATATATATAAGCAATATATATATACATTTAATTATTATTAAACAATCATAAATAATAATAATCATTATAATAAAATTATTAGGATACTGAAACTGGTGGTTTTTCAGACCGTCAAGGTGATATGGTTGATGTTTTCCATACTTTATTTGGCATTACTGGTACTTTATATATAATATACATTATTTTTATTTATATAATTTACACATTTTAACATATTTTTTACTTTTTTATATATTATATATATATTAATTTATTATATTTATACAATAAATTAATATAAAAGGTTTATCATTATTAGGTTATCCTAATCTTGCAAAAGTAGATCCAGTTTATTGTATGCCTGTTTCAACAATTGAGCGTTTAAATATTAAAACAAGAACTTACAATCAAATATAATATTTATATATATAAATATATATAAATATAAATAATAATGTATATAATTAAAATTATAATTTTATATCAATATTATAATATAAATTTAAAAATATAAATATTTTTTATTATATCTTTCAATAATTAGTCATAAATAAAATATTTGAATTTAATCAATTATATAAAATAGATTAATATATATCCTAGAAAAATAATTAAAAAAAATATATATGAATTAAGCAAAAAAGAAAAAGAGAAAAAAAAAACTGTTACTATTAAAAAAAAAAATAAAAATAATAAATAAATAAATAAATAAATAAATAAATAAATTAAAAATTAAAAATTAAAAATGTAAATTTAAATATAATTGTTATTATAATTAATCTTTCCCGATAAAAAGTTAACCAAATAAGATATCAAAACTAATAAGATGTTTTGTTTTGTTTTGTTTTTGTAAAAAAAAATAATACCCATAATTTCATTAAACTCTGTAGATTTTTTTTAGCTAGAATTGATCTTATTTAAATTATTTAAATTTATATTTTATCATAATTAATCTTTCCTTATATGTAATAATCCATATTTCACATTTATGTTAAATCAAATCAACTAAAATATTCCACTAAAATATTTTATTTTCTATTTTCGGGACCTATTAATTTTTTTTTTTTTTTAATGCACACAATTTGTACATTGAGTTTAAATATTATTTAAACTCAATAAATTTTTTTTTTTTTTTTTTTTTTTTTTATGGCACACAATTTGTACGTCAACTTTATTGAATTTAAATATTAAAATACATGAATCATAAAAAAAACACATAATGAAAAAAAATGATACTAAAAAAAAAAATAAAAACCAGTAAAATATTATAGATAATAATAGATAATACTGGAGGAAAAAAAGAAGTATAATAATATTTAAAAACAATAAATCCATACAGCCCTTAATTCTAAATATAGAATTAAAGTAAAATTGATCTATCCTATTCCACTAGGGTCGGAAATAGGATCGGCATTTGCCCTACTAGGCTGTCCTACTGTGTTATCAGCATTGACGTTCCTGGAGAGGTTGGTTTTAAATTTATTGAATAATATATGTTGTCTTTTACAGACAACAGGCATGATATCATTCAATAGAGCCGCAGATCGCAACAAGAATGGGGATTTTGAATAAGTACCAGATTCAGTCTGACACTTAAAAAAACATTCCCATTCCTTTTTGTATGGACTATTGTTAATTCTATCACTAAAACCATAATCTCTACCACCAATTAAAAAAATATATATTCTATACCTATTAACTATTTTTTTACTACCTAATATATCTATATTACTAATACAATTAAACCTCATATTATTACTATTTTTATAACCCTTAACAATACTATTAATTCTATTATCTACACTAGGGTTATTACTGGTCCTAACTAAACTATTAAAAAGACTATCTAAAAAATAAAAAAAATTTCTATCTAAATCAGAGAAGTGATCAATACGAAGATTTTTAAATAAGAAACAATTTATAAACCAATGATCAATTCTCTGATAACTGTCACAATGGAAACAACATGAACAACAATTAGGACAAGAATTATTAATCATTTTAGCAGCTTTTGCAACTCTAGCATCGATTTTATATCCACATCTTGCCCTAAGTATCCACCGAAAACCTTTGCTATATTCAGGAAATTCTAGATTAAGCTTTAAGTAACTTCTTGATTCTTCAAAGTTGTACAATTTATAAGTTTTAGCTTTAATTGATTTATCACTGTTCATGTCTCTGTCCCAATAGAATTCCATAATTTCTTTAGTAGAGGATGAAATATTGTTTAATTTATCATTTAATATTTTACTTTCTTTGTCCCAAGTCCATTTTCTTGTTGTAGCAACATTATTAACTATCTTTGAGATAATGCAGTTGGAGTCCTTCCACTTATTAAAACATCTAACCTGAGCTAAAGCACATTTACCAGAAAGTGGAGGAATATTGAGTTCTTTTGAGATGCAATAAATAGAAACAAAAGAATTAGGTTTCGAGTAGCCTAAAATCCAATAAAAACCTTTGTTAATTATTGTTTGTGTAGAACTAGTATTGTTTTTGTTAGAACCAAGCAAAGGCGCGTAATAGGAAACTTGTCCAATAACTTTTGCAGAGAATAAAGTTCTTTTAAGAGGAATAGGAATCAGATCATTTTTTAAAAAACCCTGAATTGAAAACAAAGCCTTACTAACTTTATTTTTCATTTTACTAATAACGAATTTTAAATCTAGAGTTTTGTGAAAGGGAACACCAAGGTAAGTATAACAATCTGTTTTAGGGATTGCGATTCCTGTTAAATAAAAGGTAGGGTCCTCTCTAAGAATATATTCCGAATTTTCATGTCTAACAGCTAATGTGCCACATTTATTAATTCCAAAAGTCATCTCGTTGTCCTTAGCCCATTTACCAACTAAACGAAGAAGTTTGTTCATACGAGATCTACTAGGGGCACAAAGAACAATATCATCAGCAAATAATCCTCCACAACAATATTCAGTATCTATTTTCACACCATTATGCAGGCAATCGTTGAAGATGTCGTTGATAAACAAATTAAAAAGTATAGGAGATAAGGGACATCCTTGTCGAACTCCTTTAAGTATTCTGAAAGAATCGGAAAATTGTCCATTAATTTTAACACAAGCTTTGGAAGACAGATATAGGTTCTCCAAAAATTGAAAGCATTTTCCTTGTATACCAAGAGTATAAATTTTCGACAAGATGTTATATATGGGCACAGAATCGTAAGCTTTTTTAAGGTCCAGAAAAGCTATATAAGTATCTTCCCCTTTGAATTTACGTCTTTGACAAATAGAAAGAATAGAGATATAAAGACTAATACATTCTTCCTTATTCCGAAAGCCAAATTGTTCTGGTCTGATGAATCCATGACTTATACCATATTCAGAAATTCTAGAAGCAATAATTTTCGAAAGAATCTTAATACCATTATTGATAAGTGAGATACCACGATAGTTATCACAATTAGAAAGATCGCCTTTTTTTGGAATAGAAACAATGGATGCATTATTCCAAAAAATAGGAAAATCACCATTCCAAATACGATTAATTAAGAAACAGAAACAACTAAGACCAGCCGGAACATAGGAATCATTATTTACAGAGTCATTCGAAGAGGAATCAGGAATTAAAGCTTTATAAAATTCAATAGGGATACCATCGGGACCTGAGGCTTTAAAGTTAGGGATAGAAAGGATGGCCTTTTTGATTTCTTCAATGCTGATATCTTGGTTAATATCCCATACTATGTTATTTCCACTCTTTAAACGATTAATAGCGGGAGAATTCTTCCAGAATTTTTTATTCATGCTATGTCCAGTAGAGTCATAACTAAGTTTCTTATAATAATTGCACCAAACATCTAATTGATCTTTAGTACTATACACTAAGTTATCTTGGTGGTCTCTGATAGGATGAGGTATAAATAACTCCTGATTGTTATTTTTAATATTCTTCTTAATCCATGACCATGATTTTCTGCTGTCATTTTTTAAGGTAGCCTCGCAGCCTACTTTAATCCAAAATAAATAGTTTTGTCTTCTAAATTCATTACATTTTTTATGAATAGATTGGCATAATTTATTATAAGATGCAACAAGGATAATAAATTGATTAGGTTCATAATCCAAATGGCTCTTTTTAATTTGTCGATACTTCAAGCTTTTGATTCTTTGAAGACAGTAAATATTACGTGACATATGGAACATTGATTTCCTAATTTCAGTAGAAGATGTAATTTCAAGGTCCTCTGCAATTGAATTAGAAGTATTAATAAACTTATCAACTAGATCATCAATAGAAAGAGAAGGATTATTAAAGATCTCATTATTTAAAATAGCAAACTTGTTATTGTCAACAATATCGTTTTTCATTTCCTTACAGCGAATTCTATTCCATTGAACAACCTTTTTTGGGTGAGTAAAGGAGAGATCAACAAAATTTTTCTTACAATATACTAACATTGGTTTATGATCAGAGACTGGGTGATAATCAATAAAGGAAGCATAAGATATAAGGTTCAACATTTTATAATTAACCAAAGCATGATCAATATCTGAAGATAAATTACCTTGAACCCAAGAGATTCTTGAACTATTGAGAGGTAAAATTATCCAACCATTAATCGGTGATATTTTTTCTTCAAGGTCCACTGTTTTCATGTTAAAATCCCCAACAAGAATAGAAGCATGATCACGATGAATATTAAGCCAATCAATAACTTCTGCTAAAGCACACTTCACTTGTGTAGAATAAGAGCTGACAGGGATATATACATTTCCAACAGAGCATTTAGAGTCGTATATATTATAATTAGTTAAGGAAATAATGTAATTAAATGAATTCTCTTCAAGTATTGCTTGACAAGATTTATGATAACCTAAAAATAAACCTCTCATGCCTGGAATACTATCAACGGCTCTTCTAACAAAATATCGGTAATTGGGAATAGTGACTTTACATGGTTGACTACTATTGGCACCAGAACCGTTCTTTGTTTCTTGAAAACAGAGAAAAAGAGGTTTGAATAATGTGATAAAGTATTCGATACTATCTTTCTTTTCGTGGTTCCATCCATTGGTATTCCAACTGAGACAAAAAGTAAACTTATCTTTGATAGAATTAAGAGTGTTGAGATTAGAGTGTATACTAACTAATGAGTTGCGTTGGAAAGAATCTGAAGTATTAGATTGTGAGGATGTTGTAGTAGAATTACTTTGGTTATTAATTGAATCATTTAAGTTTGTTGTAGAATTTCTTTGGTTATTGATAAACCAGATAACCATTATAGATAATAATGAATAATACTGAAGTATAGTAATACTTTAAAAAAAAAATAAATCCATACTAACCCTTAATTCTACATAGAAAATTAATGTAAAATTGATCTATCCTATTTTACTTTCTTTTAATAAAATGTCAAAAAATAGAATATTTTAGCAACATTATAAAAGTTTCCTTTTTTTTTTTTTTTTTTTTTTTTTACTTTATTAAAAATTAATTACAATATAAAAAATAAAAATAATTTTATTGTACAATTAGAAAATTTTAAATAAAAGTAGCATTTATAAATATATATACATGATTATTCTATAATAATCAATATTTTATATTAAATATTAAATAAATAAAAAGAAATAACACTCTATTACATATATATATAAATCATTTTATTATTACTCTTTCCAATATATATATAATAATATATATATTGAAAACACTATAACAAAATAATATTTATATTTTTTATATATTTTTTTATTAATATTATATATTATACATTAAATATAATATTACATATACAAGACTTTCAAAAATTTCTCTATTTTTATAAAATAATTAATAAAAATTCAGAAATCAAGCAGCTTAGTAACCGTAGTTGGCAATAGTTTCGTTAACGGACTTTAAGGAAGCTTCAGCGTTTTGGACAGCCTTAGCCTTAAGGTTAAGGACAGCCTTCTTCTTTTCATAGTAAGCTTGGGCCTTGACCTTACGCTTAGCTTCAAGTTTTTCAACAACATCTTGGTACTTCCAACCGAATTCACTGCTGACTCTCTTAAGAGCGGTGTACTTACGTCCTGGCTTAAGACGGAGAACACGAAGAGCTTCTGGGACAACGTTTCTCTTAACCTTGTCGTATGGAGCTGGAATACCATCGAAGACCTTGAAACGTTCTAAGGCAGCAGCACCACGAGCAGTCTTGTGTGGAACCATACCACGAACAACGTGATAGAACATACGAGATGGAGCACGGAAGTGGAATGGACCACGAGCTGGGTTGAAGTTAGTGGATTTGTGGAAGTAACGTTGGAATCTTAACTTGTTTCTGAAGTATGGACCAGCAATGGCGAGTTCTTCACAACGAACAACAACGATGCTTTGACCCTTGAGAAGTTCCTTAGCAACAATAGAAGCTAAACGACCCATAAGGTGACCCTTAGCGTCAATGACAACTTGCTATTTATTTTAAAAAAAATTATATATATAAATATTTTAAGTTAATATAACCATTTCTTTATGAGTAATTATAAATTTAATTATTAACATTATTAATATTAATAAAATTAATAAATAATATATTATATTAATTATTATAGTTTTTAGTTTTTTTTACTAAAACCCTCTTGATTTTTTCTACGACACTAAAAAAATCAAGGATAATATATATTTTCTTTATGGAAAAAGAATTACAATTTAAATATTATGACAATTAAATATAAATGACAATATATATACATATAAATACTTTTTAACATTATAAAACATTTCATATTCATCCATCAAAATTTAATGGATTTTTTTTATTTCCAACTAAATAAAATAAAAATTGAATATTTAAATAGTAATTATATAATCAATAAAATTATGGTTTAATATATAAATTTCAAATATATAAATATATATATATAAAGGATCCATTTATTTTAATTATCAATTTAAACTTTCATTCTCGCTGAGGATTCCATAAGAAAATTTTTTTTATTTTAAAATATCAATAATATTTTATTCTCGCTTTTTTTTCATATAATATATTATAATTTTAACTATGTTTCACCTTTTCGAAAGTCATTTTGGACAATTAATCAATTTAATTTAAATGGAACAATAAATTGATATTTGGTAAGAGAGAGAAAAACAATAACCTTGTTCAAATTTTTTTGATAAACTACATCGTTCCAACAAAAAAAATTTGACATATTTTAATAGCCAATTAGATTAAAGAAAATTTGAATGACAACCAATAAAATATAGTAGATTTCAAATTTATATATGATTTTATATTTATAAATTAATGTATACATATAAATACGTTTAAAAAATTTATGTAATAGTTTTAAAATAAATTATATAACTGTCTAAATTTTTAAAGTTTTTGATTTATATTGGGATGAAACATAATATCAAAAAATAAGAAATTTTCTTTAACTATTACGAAAATTTTTATATAGTTTCTATGGAAGTGGAATAATCAAAACTATAGTTTTTTTTTTTGTTATTTTTTATTTTATTTATTTATTTATTTATTTATTTATTTATTTATTTATTTATTTATTTATTTATTTATTTATTTATTTATTTATTTATTTATTTATTTATTTATTTATTTATTTATTTATTTATTTATTTATTTATTTATTTATTTATTTATTTATTTATTTATTTATTTATTTATTTATTTATTTATTATTTATTTATTTATTTATTTATTTATTTATTTATTTATTTATTTATTTATTTATTTATTTATTTATTTATTTATTTATTTACTTATTTATATCAGTCAATTATAATTATATTTTTCTACTTTTAAAATACTTATTCATTAAATATAATACATATATTATATTTAAACCATATTTAACATATCTAATATTCCATAAGTATTTAGTTTACTAAAATTACTAGTGAATATGTATAATTATTATTACTTTAATAAGAAGTATCTGTATTGTACATATATCATTTGTATAATTTATATTATAGTTAATTTATAAATTAACTATAATATAAATTATATTCATCAGTTTATAAACTGATGAATCATTAAAAAATTCATTTCTTAAATCAATAGTTAAATTTGCAAATATAGATTTTCTATATCATACATTTTCCTACAAAAAATATTTTTACATATTACAATTCTCTTAACCACAATTATTAACATAAATTAAAAACTTAAATATTAATTATTCAATGTTTTTTTTTTTTTTTTTTTTTTTTTTTTTTTTTTTTTTGGCAATAAAATAATGAAAATTTTATTTAAATTTAATTTAAAAAGTACATGTTATAAAGTAATTGTACATATTAAAACTTAATCTAATAAAGAATAATAATTTATTATTTAATAGATAGTAATAATTTATAATTACTTCATATGGTATAGTGTATAATTATTCAATGTAAAAAATAAAATAAAATATACTAAAATAAAAATAAAAATAAAAAAAATAAAAATAAAAATAAAAATAAAATAATTTTTTAAATATATAGTATACTTTTACCAAATTTTAAGCAAAAAAAATAAGAAAAATAAATTAAAAAAAATATCGTAATTGTATTATTTTTCATAAAATAATAGATTTCCATTATATACACAATTCAACCATTATGATAATTTTTATATAAAATTAATTATTTATATTAAATATATATATAATAATAATTAGATCTTTCACATACACTTTACCATAAATACCCTTAAATATAAATATAAATATAACAATTTATCCATGAATTTATAATAGTGTGTTAATTCTAAAAATGCTTTTTTTTTTTTCAGAAACATATATAAAAATAAATATTCCTTGATAATACTCGTTTTTTCATCTTTTTATATTATTGAATTATAATACTTCATTTATATTGACTTATTAAATTCACCCTAAAAAATTCTTTAACTAACATATATATCAATATTAACATTTTCAAATGTATATTTAAATCCTGATTTATTATCGTTATATATTGATATTTGTATTTATAATTTTAAATTCCAAATGATAAAAAAATAAACACTTTATATTATATATTTCTATTATTTTGTATTCACACTGATTTTTTTTTGTTATTTTAAAAAGTCACAATACTTTATTAAGGATTTTAACAATTTTAGTCTATTGAATAATTTATTCATTGTCTTGAGTTCTGACACGGGCTTGAGCGTTAACAACCTTAACGTTTAATTGCTTAGCACGTTCAACAATTTCAATTCTCTTCTTGGAAGAAACGTTGTGAGCAATTTCAGCAGCGTAGGAACGGTTGTGCATAAGTAAAAGTTCTAAATCCTTAACGTTGGAAACAAGGAATTTCTTGAAACCATTTGGCATAAGATCGCGGGTCTTGCTGTTAGATCCGTAACCGATCTTTGGCATTCTGATAGTACCACGGAAACGTCTACGAACGACACCATCAATACCTTTTGGTTTTCTCCATGAGGCCTATTATTAATTATTATTAAAATATATATTATATACATTCATATATATATAATTATAATAAATATATCTTATTAATATTTTCTTCTTTTTCGTAATTGTTATCATTATTTTTTAAAATATTTTATTATCCATTCTCTTTTTATATATATAAATTTCTTCTATAATAATAATATATCCTGAATAATATAATAATAATTACATCGACTCTCTTGAAACGGTCGGATTGATGACGGAAGAATCTGTTGGTGTGCTTCTTAACAATCTTGGTTTTGTTGATTGGAGTAACCATTGTGACTACTATTTATTATATATATATATATATATTTAATATGTTATAATAAATAACAAAAAATATAACTAGTTAGTACATTGAAAATATTCATCCATCCATCTAACATTTTAATTTAATCATAAATAACAATTAAAAACAAAATGTTAAATAGAAAAACATAACTATACATTAATTATTTAATAACATGTTATCAATTATATATACAAGTTATTAAATAAAGTGTATTAAATACACTTCATATTCATTTAACATTCATAATAAAAATATTCATAAATTTACCTACACTATTTAATTAAAATAATAGCAAAGAGGGAGTAAACATTTTTTTAAAACTTGCATTGATCACATATAGCAATCGTAAATATTGAAGCCACACCAATCAAATTTCATCAAAAAGAAATGGTTATATATTAAATTATAATGTCAATATATTAGAAATTAAATTGAATTCAATCATGTGATAATATAATAAAATTAATCATAGAAATATGCTCATTAACATAAATTTATGAATATAGAATAGGGTTAGTTTTATAAATAATTATATTATAGTTTTTATTAAAGTTCTTAGCTAAAGATGATAAATAATTATTAAAAAAAAAACATTTAAATAATATATTTTATTTGAAACTTTTTATTTTTTTAAAAAAAATCACATTTTATATTTAATATTCATTATTATAATTTACACTTTAATTGATGATTATTTATAAAAAATCTTTATTATCATTTTTTTACTTATTTTTAAGAAAAAATATTAATTTTTTTTCAAAGATATGAATTTTTTAAAATTTGAACTAAACTACATGTTCTATTCCATTTTAAAATATAGTATTAAAACTAAAAAAAAAAAAAAAAAGAAAAAGAAAAAGAAAAAAAAAAGAAAAAAGAAAATTATTATTAAAAAATTATACAAATAGATTTTAAATAAATAAAGGAAATCATAAATTGGTAATAAAATATAATTAATGTTTTTATATATTAAAAAATAAATAATATATATATATAAATTGGAAATATTAATATAAAATAATTATTTATTAACATTTAAGAAAATTTTGTAATTTATTATTAAAAATTAATATAAAAATAATTATTTATTAAATTCTCTTCACTATACTTAGAGTGAAATGAAATTAATTTATAATAATAACAAAATTTTAACAAAATTTTCTTAAATGCTTATACATTGATTTTTTTTATTTACAAATATCAAAAATTTTCATATAAAAATTATAACATGTTCTGTTGACTAGAAATATTATCTTTTTTTTTTTTTTATTAAATAATTTTTTTGTTAAATATAACTATTATTATTTTAATTTTAAATTCTATTGTGTTTCTAATATTAAACAACTTTCTAAATTTTATTATTTTCTTCTTTACCAAACGAAGATAATAAAACTTAATATATAATATGTTTTATATTATATTAAATAATGTATTATTGTATTGTTTTTATTATTTATACATACATAGAATTATAAATATTTTTTTTTAAAATAAAAGCCTAAAACCTATTTCGAAAAAGATTAAAAAAAAAAAAAAAGAAAAAGAAACCTAAAAAGAAAAATAAATTAATTTTAGTTTTATCAATTTGAAAATTATAAAATTGTATATTAATATAATTATAATACATTATATTTTAATAATACTAACAATCAAATAAGAATAAAATAAATTGGTTATCAAATAATGATATTATATAGTAAAGTTTTATAAAAACATAGAAACATTTTTTATAAAATAATATTTGTAATGTTTTTTATATTTTTTAATTTTAATTTTTTTTTAAATATTCAAAATAATAATAATGATACTTCAAATATTAATTAATAAAAATCACATTTAATGTTTCAAAATTTTAATTGTATTCATATCATCATTTATTATTTTTTTTAATATAATAAAACTTAATAAATGAATAAACAAATGTTTTCTTATTATATATTGAAAAAAATAATTCATAAATAATTTGCTTTATTTAATGATTTGTTTCTAATTTGTAATTGATATATAATTATTAATAATTATATAATTACAGATAATATAATTTGAGTTTTAAAACATTTTTAATTTTTTTTCATGTTATTTTATATATTTATGTTCTATATTAAATTTTGTCAATTTATTTTGCTTCACCCAATTTTTTTTAATAAAAAAAGAATTTTCAATAGAAAACTTTTATATTAAAAAAATGAAAAATTTGATTAAGATATATATCTAACCCTAAATAAATTTTTTTTTCAAAATAGAAATAATTAAATATGAAACATAAATATGAAAAAAATAAAAAATAAAAAAATAAAATAAAAAAAAATTAAAATTAAAATTAAATTATTGATTTGATCATATAAACTTATATTATTTCTGGTAGTCTATATGATCAAATCAATAATTTATTAATGAAAATCTCTAAAATTTTGTTTCTATAAAGATAAAAACATATTCATATTTTTGTTATTTATATATTAGAATTTTATTTTTAATTCTTATAATATGGATATAGTATATAAATTGAATAATTATATTTAATATTTGACGTTTTATAACATTTTTATGGTTTAATTTTATTTTTCAAGAATTAATTATATGCATAAATAAATTAATAAATAAGTAATTAAAAGATTTTTAAATTTAAAACTTTCAGTATTACCAAATTTAAATTATTAAAATAATAATAAATATATTCTCAGTATTAATTTACTACTTTGAGATGAAATTAATCAACGTAATTATAATATATAAAAATATAATTTAAATAAATAAAGTATAAATTTATATTTCTGGTAATTTTTTATAATATAATGTGTAAATAAGAAATAATCAATATTTATATTAAATAATTTTCTTATTAAATTTTTATAATAAATATTTTAATATTAAATTTTATTATTATGTATTTTATTATTAGTTATATCATAATAATTATTAAAATAATAATAGACATATATTTTCATTTATTATTTTACTACTTTGAGATGAAATTAGTTAAATGTAATTATAATATATAAAAACGATAATAAAGTAAAATAAATATATAAATTTAAATGAATAAATATATAAATTTAAATAAATAAAATATAAATTTAAATAAATAAAAGATAAATTTAAATAAATAAAATATAAATTTAAATAAATAAAATATAAATTTAAATAAATAAAATATAAATTTAAATAAATAAAATATAAATTTAAATAAATAAAAGATAAATTTAAATAAATAAAATATAAATTTAAATAAATAAAAGATAAATTTAAATAAATAACAGTGATTACTTTTCTATTTCCAAAATTTATTTTTATATCCACATAAAATTTATAATTGAAAAATTTTAAAAAAATTTATATTAATTTTTTTATTATATAACTTTATTATTTATTATTAAAAATTTTTTATATATTTTTTCCTATCTTTATTTTATTAGCCAGTAATATTATTTGGATAATTAATCTATTAATTCCAAAACAGATAATCTTTTTTACTTTTTTTATTTTTTTTTAAATTCAAAATATAATCTTAATTAGTAATGTTATTTTATATAAAAAGCAAATTATAAGTTAATTAAAAAAGTAATAGAGTAATTTAAAATAATAAAAATATTGGAACAGTTTTATTATTATATTTTATTATAATTATATTAATATTTTTATTTTTAAAGTAGAAATTCTTTCTATTGATTATATTTTTTTCATACATATACTAAAATTTTTGAAACAGATGAAATAATATAAATAATACTTTGATTTTGACATACTTTTTTTTTTATTATAATTATATAATATTTTTTTTTTAATATGAATTTTCAAATAACAAAAAATTATGAAAAATAAAGTTTCATTATTAACATAAAAGGAAATATTTAAATAGTTTAAAAAAAAAAAAAAACTTTAAAATTAATATATATGGTTACACGATATTACCGAATTTTTATTTTAATAAAATAAAATTAAATAATAAAAAGAAAATTACATGTCACATCACAAATAATAAAATATTTTTAAAGGTTTATTTCTCTTTAATTAAAATATCCCATTTCAAAATACTTAAGAATGAAAAACATCATTTTATAATTTATTAATTAGTATAAAAGTAAATTTTTTTAATATCTATAACTGTAAGTAAAGAAATATTTTGTTAATCGTGTAACAGTAACTATTTTTTTTAACTGAAATAATAAATTATCAAATAACCATTTTCCAATAATACTCAATATTTTAATTGTGATAGAATATAATATATTTTAACAATTATAATAATTAAAAATCAATTCTTATAATTTATATAAAGTTATTATTATGTATAAATTTGTTTATATTTTAAAATAATAATAATTAGTATTATATATATTAAAATAATAATATTTTAAAAATTGAGAATAGCCATAAATACAAGTTTTATTTAATAATCATTTCATTAACCTTTTTTCTTTTTATAAAGTACATATATATTTATACTTTCTTTTAGCATTTATAATATTTTTTTTTTAAAAATGTATTTTTAAATAATAACTTCAAAAGGAAAGAAATATTGCTTTTTTAAATATATTGCTTTTATAATTATTTTTTCAATACTTTTAATTTAATAGTTATTATTTTTTTTTCATTTTATTATCAAAATTTATAAAATTATATTGTAATATTTTGTAATATATTGTAATATATTTTAATATAATTTTTTCAATATAGTCACTATCAATAAAGAATGATTTGCTAGTAAAAATTTTTATAATATATTAAAATACATTAATGTAATATATTATTTTTTATTAATGAAAATGAAAATTAGAGATAATTTTATTATCTTTATTTTTTTAATAATTAATCATATTGAATTTTAATATATTACAATATATTACAATATATTTATAATATATTTTAATTAATTTCATATTTGCTTTTTTTTTTGATAATGGTTTTTTTATTATCTTTAAAAAAAAAGATTAAAAAATTTGTGTTAAATCTTTTTTAATAATTAACATAATAATTAAAAAAATAATTTTGTTATAAATTTTAAAATGTTGAAATAATCTTTAATGATAAAATAAATAAATAAATAAATAAATAAATAAATAAATAAATAAATAAATAAATAAATAAATAAATAAATAAATAAATAAATAAATAAATAAATAAATAAATAAATAAATAAATAAATAAATAAATAAATAAATAAATAAATAAATAAATAAATAAATAATATCAATTTAAATAAATAAATAAATAATATCAATTTAAATAAATAAATAAATAATATCAATTTAAATAAATAACTAAATAAATAATATCAATTTAAATAAATAAATAAATAAATAATATCAATTTAAATAAATAAATAAATAAATAAATAAATAAATAAATAAATAAATAAATAAATAAATAAATAAATAAATAAATAAATAAATAAATAAATAAATAAATAAATAAATAAATAATATCAATTTAAATAAATAAATAAATAAATAATAAAAATTATATAATTAAATAAAATGAAATTAAAAATTTGTAATTTTTAATTTCATTGAAATTTTATCTATCATGAATAGAATAAATTAACGAATATAATAAAGTATATAAATAAATATAATATAATGTATACTGTAATATATATGTAATATATACTTATATTTTTATTATTTATTTATCTTGAAAGAACAAAAATAATAAATTAAAAAATATTCAAAGTTGATAAATAAATTAAGTAAATAAATAATAAACAAATAAATAATAAATAATAATTTCTATAATCATAATTAGAAATAAATAAATAAACAAATATAATAATTAATTAAATGATAGTAATAATTAATTATTATCATTTTAATTTCTATTGAACATTAACTGAATACTAAACTAAATTATATTTTTATTTTTTCATTTTTCATTTTTTTTTTTTTTTCTTTTCTATTTAATTTACACTTTATTTTATCTTTTTTTTTTATGATATAATTTTTTTTAAAGTTTCTATAATAAAAAAATAATATTTTTTTTTATATACTGACAATAATTATTATTTCTATTATTTCTTAATTTCAAAAGAAATATTTATAATAATAAGTATTTTAATACAAATAAAAGAACAAGTTATATAATTATTTTTTTGTGCAAAGTAATTCATTAAATAATTATAATATTTTAATTTTAGAATACATTTTAATTTTATTATTATCAATATCAATAATTTTTATAAAAATAATATAATATTTGTAATATTTTATAAAAGTAATATAATATCAATAATAAAATTGAAAAATAATATAAAAAGAGAATCCCTTTTAATTATATATATTTTATTAGTATTCTATTAATAATATATTAAGAATACATTATTACAAAGATAAACATTCAGATAGATATATTTCATTTAAATGAAATTTAAGATAATAATATTAAATAAACAATAATTTATTTATAGATAATAAATAAACTCTTTTTTTTATTTTTAGCTTAACAAAAATTTAGTAAATTCATTTTAAATATGAAATTTATTATCTATCATTAAATTTCATAAAATTTTAAGATAATAGAATAATATTTTTTAAAATTTATATTTTAATTATAAATTAAATATAATATTTCAATATATATACTTTTTATTTTTTTTATTAATTTTATTATCGAGTAATTATTTATAATTTGAATATATATTAACGTTATTTTAATTTATTATTATTAATATATATTTTATATAGAAATGCCAATATATAATTTTCTTTTTTAATAAAAATAATAATATAATTTAAGCATTATAAACAAAATAATAAACAATTAAATAAATAATTTTAAATAATTAATTATTATTGTATAAATACATTTTATTTACAAAAATAAGTAAATAAGCAAACAAACAAACAAACCAACTAACAAAAAAAAAAAAAAAAAAAAAAACACTACCATAGTTTTTTATATTTATAATAATAATATGCATATAATAAATAAATATAAATAATTATATTTATTTTTATAATAACGAATATAAAAAAGTGAAACAAATATAAAAAAATATAAATATTTTTTGTTTTTTTTTTTTTTTTTCTTAAAAATTTTTTTTAATAAAATAAAAAGAAAAAATTAAAATATCTATTATACATATAAAAATATATCTGTTAATAAATTATTAGTAATAATTTATATAATATCAAATCTAGTAATAATTTTTTCAGATATATTAAGAATTGGTTAAAAAACCATTAAAACTTTTTTATCTATTAGTATAAATATAATAACATAAGAAAATACATCATAAATGAGTATGCTTACACCTTCTATCAAATCAAAAGAAGTAGATAATTCTGATGCTCAAAGTGCTTGGCATCAGTTTACCAAACAAAAACCCGTAGATAATTCTAATGTATCTGGTGCTTGGAATCAATTTAATAAAGAAATTTTAGGTGAATATATTCTATATTTATAAATATTGATATTTAATTAATGATTATTATCATATTAAATTTTTTTAAAAAAAAATTTAATTTTTATTTTTTATTTTTTATTTTGTATTTAAAAAATAGGAAAATATGAAAAAAATAATAATTTTAGAACTTATAGAACAGATGATTATGAAAGTTATATTAATTTCGTAAATTATGATGCTTTAGAAATTAGTGCTTGGAAACAATATGTATGTTAAATATTATATTATAAGGTTTTTTATATAATTTTTTTTTAAAAAAAATAAAAATTATAATAAAATAAAATATAAATGATATAATATATATTTTATATTTTATAATATATATTAATATTTTTTCTTTTTTTCTTTTTTCTTTTCTTTTCTTTTTTTCTTATAGGGTGTTGAAAGAACAAAGGCACAAATTGAAAGAAGAACTCCATTTAATAATAATACATCATATTCAACTATGGTTAATCGTGAAAATCAATCATTAAGTAAAAATGAAACAACTATAAATAATTCAGATAATATAAATATTGTTGTTGATTCTGGTGATTCTTCTTCAACATTACCAAATAATGATAATCCAGTTATTGTAGTTGAAACACCTTCATTAAAATCTGGATCAAACGATGATGATTGTGCTTGGAATCAATTTGTAAATATTATTATTATTATTATAATGTTATAATCATATCAATTAAAACTAAAAGTAACCATATTACATTATTATTATTATTATTATTATTATTATTATTATTATTATTATTTAATATTTAATTTAGAAAAAGCAAGAAAAAGAGTTTAATCTTGAAGCAATTGATGAAAGAAATAAATTATATTCAAATGAAAATTTAGGTCGTAGTTATGTTTCATTAAATATCCCTCTTGAAGAAGATGCTATTAATAAAAATAAAAGAGCCGAAAGTGTTTATTCTGTACCTTTCTTTAAACTTGATGATACCAAAGAAAAATCTGATACCAAATCTATCAAGTCATTTACTGCTACTCAAAATCAAAACATTAAAGATAAGGATTCATTAGGAGTTCCAAAATATACATTCCATTTTTCTAATAATGAAACAAGTGCATGGCAAAGTCAAAGAAAAGATAAATATGCTAATAGTAAACTTTCATCTAATAAAGAAGGAACATCTACTGATACGAATACTACTACTACTACTAATAATAAAGAAAAGGATGATAACCGTAGTGAAATTACTTATAGAAGTGAAAGCAATAATAATCAAAGTGCATGGAAAGCCTATTCAAAGAAAACATTAGAAGAAATCTTTAATGAATATGATTTCAATAACGTTATAGGAAAAGGTTATTGTGGTACCATTTTTAAAGGTATGAATAAAATTACTAAACAAGCTATTGCAATCAAAGCAGAAAGTGTTAATAGTAAAGATAAGCATTTACAATTAGAATATGCTATATATCAAAGATTATATGGTGTTGGTAAGTTATTAATTATATAATATATTTATAAATTATAATAAGATTTACATTTAAAATAGTATAATTCAAATATATTATAAATAATTAATAATTAATTAATAATAATAATAATAATAATAATAATTATAAAGAGGGTATGCCAAAAGTCTTATATTATGGTAATAGAAACACTGAAAATATCATGATTATGGAATTATTAGGTCCTTCCATTGAAAGTTTATTTAATATTTGTGAACGTAGTTTTTCTGTAAAAACTGTTTGTATGATTGGTAAACAATTGGTATGTTAATATATAAATAATTAATGGAGAAAAGAAATATTATTTATTTATATAATTTTATTATTATTATTATTATTATTATTATTATTATTATTATTATGATTTATACTAATATAATTTATTTATTATTATGATTTATAATAATATATATATATTTTTCTATTTATATATTATTTAATTTACTTTTTTTTTTTTTTTTTTATAAATTTTTATTTAATTATATTTTTTTAATATTAATTATTATAATTATTAATTATTATTTCAATATTCTAAAGCTTACAAGATTGGAAATGGTTCATAAAAGAGGTATTATTTATAGAGATATTAAACCTGAAAACTTTTTAATTGGTCTTATCGATTATTCAAAACCAATTACAAATAAATTGGATGAAGAAGTTGATACTTATCTTAGTAATGAAAGAAAATTACCTCCAGTTTCAACTATTTATTTAGCTGATTTTGGTCTATCGGAATTCTATCGTGATGAATTAACTGGTGTATATGCATCAGATGTACCAAAAGCACCATGTGGTACTCCAAGATATATGAGTTTAAATACCCATAAATGTCGTCGTAAGTATATCATTTTAATTAAATAAATTAAATAAATATATATATATATATAGATGAATAAATATATATTATTTTCATAAATTATATATTATATTATATTATATTATATTATATTGTATTATTATTAATTTATTTATTAAATTTTTTATATAATATATATATAATATATAATTTTTATAATTTTTATTATTACTATTATTTTTTTTTATTTTTATTTTTATTTTTTAAATTATATTTAAGAACAAACTCCAAGAGATGATATTGAAGCATTAGGATATTGTTTAATTTATTTCTTACTTAATGGTCGTCTCCCATGGATGAGTGTTTTAGCTAATACTCCAGATAAGATGATTCAATTGATTGGTAACATTAAAGCAAATTTACCATTAGCAAAACTTTGTCAAGGATTACCAAGTAAATATTATATTAATTTTATTATATAAATATATTTAAATATTATTGATAATAATTAAATAATAATTAAATTAATCATTATTTTTATTTTTATTAAATAATAATCATAATAATAATTATAATAATAATCATAATAATAATTTAATAATTTAATAATAATAAGAACAATTTATAACATTTATTGAACATGTAAGAAAGTTGGGATTTTACGATTTACCAGATTATGATTATCTAAGAGGTTTATTAGATGAAAGTATGTATTAAATACAAATAATAATAATAAAAATAATAATAAGGATATCTATACATAAGATATAGATATATATTATAGTTTATTAAATATATAATTAATAATTTATTATATATAAATAATATAGTTTTGAAAGAAAATGGTGAAGTTGATGATGGTAATTTCGATTGGATTTCATATCTTAGCTCTATGAGAGAAATGCAAATAAAAAAACGTAGAAAGCAATTAGAAAAAGAAAGAAAAGAATTAGAAAAAGAACAAAAAAAATTAGCTAAGAAGAATAAGAAAGAAAAGAAGGAACAAGCAAGAGCGAGTATGAATACTTTACCAAAAGAAAAAGGTATGAGCAAAGATAGTGTTGTTGAAAATATATCTAAAGAAAAAATACCAAAATCAGTATCAGAAGGATATATTAATAAAAATAATGGTGATGTTCAAAAAAGTAGTGAATCAATCAGTTCATCAAAAAGTCATTCAAGAGGACTTAAAAGTAAAATTAGAAGTTTGTTAGACTTCAAATCAAAGAAAAATCAAAAATAATAAAATTGTGTATATAATAATAATAATAATAATAATAATAATAGTAATAATAATAACAATTTAATAATAATAGTTATTATAAATCTTTTAAATTAAAAAGTAAAAACAAAACAAAAATAAATTAGTTTAAAAAGACATTAAAAGCAAAAAAAAAAAAAAAAAATTAGTAACATCAAAAATTAAAATTAAAAATCAAACAAAAAACAAAAACACAAACAAAAGAAAAGTTTAAACTAAAAAAAAAAAAAAAAAAAAAAAAAACCAAAACAAAAATATATATATTTTATAGATTAAGTTTTTTTTTTTTTTTCTTTTCTTTTATTTTATTCTATTTTGCTATTTTTTTCATTCACATATATAATTATATATGTAATTTCTATCAATATTGTTTTATGTTTTATAACTCATACATACTATATTATAAAATTATAAAACTCAATAATATATAGTTAAACATTTTAAAATTAATTTTTCTTAAATTTCATTAATGGTTTTTCAAAATTATTCAAAATCTAGTTAGTAATTTTTTACATTAAGAAAAATTAAAAAAAAAAAAAATAAATAATACTATTTTATTATACTATTTTTTTTTCTTTTCATTTTGAATCAATAATAATAATCATTAGCAATGCAATATAATTAATATTAATAGCAACAACAAGAACAAATCTATTTAATTTTATTATTCTATTCTTTTTTTTAATCCTTTAATTTTTTTCTTTTAAATCTTTTAAAAATTATAAATTAAAATACATTTTTATTTTTAAAAAAAAAAAAATAAGAAATTGCAATTAAATTAATAAATAAACAAACAAAAAACAAAAAACAAAAAACAAAAACAGAAATAATTTATTAAAATTAAAAACAATTTTTTTTTTTTTTTGTTAATCATCATTATTTTCATAAACTCTTTATATATATTTATTTTATATTTTTTTCTTCTATAATTAAAATGATTATTAAATAGTTATTAATAATTTTTATTATTTATATTTATATATTTTAATTATTAAAACCTAATGGAATCAAATCATTAAACATAAAATAACTCATTCTCTACTAACATAAACTAATATTTATTATATTATTTTTACTATATGATTATAATTATAATTTTTATATTTATTCTTTTTTTTTTTTTTTTCATTTTATTTTTATAATTTCTATTTTAATACTATTCTATTGTTATTATTATTAATTTTGAAACTTATAAGTTGGTTTAAAAAGGAAACAATTGTATTTGTATATAATTATTTTCGTTTTGATAGAAATTTTTATGGTATTCTTTTATTTTATTGTGACAAAATTAAATCAATAGTTTGGAATAATCATAATAATTAAAAAATAATAATAATAATATAATATATTAATAATATAATATATTAATAATATAATATATTAATAATATTAATAATAATTATTGTATCTTATAATAATTACAATTTTTTTATCTTTAATAATAATAGAAATTTTTAATTTAATAATATTTTTAAAAAAAATATATATAATAGAATATGTAAATAACTAAAAAAATAAAATTAATAATATGTAAATAGATTAATAAGAAAAAAAAAAAATAGAATGAAGTAACTATAATAAAAAAAATTATAAATATCATAGATAAATATTAAATATATATATAAATTTTTATATATATAAAAAACAAAAAAAAAAAAATCTGCTTTAAATATATATTTATATATATATAAAATAAATAAAAAATATAATAAAACAATAAGAGAGTAAAAATTAATTCATATATAGTATAAAAATATACTATTACTATGTGATTTTTTACATTTTACAACAGTTTATTTTAAGTATCTGGCTTTTCTACTTTTTTTAATAAATATATATTAGTATAATTAATTTAAAAATCTTTTATTAATTTTTTATCTTTTTTTTTTTTTTTTTTTTTCTTATCGAAGTTTATTAAATTTAACAATAATTTATTGTTTTTATTAGCTAACACTATAGAATTAAAAAAAAAAAAAATCAAAGGATAGAATAATTTACTGATTGTTATTGGTTATAATTATTTCTTAACTATTACAATAGTTTATTATAGTATAGAAATATTTATTTTTATAATTTTAAAAAATATTAAAAAAAAAATTATGAATATTTATAGAAAAATATATATAAAGAAATATAATATATAATTAGGGTTATAAAACACGTGATACATACTTAGTGATACGTAGATAAAAAAACATAAAAAACATAATTAAATATTTTTTAATTATAAAATTATATAAAAAAGGATATATTAAAAAAAAATAATATTTTTCAAACATTTTATATTAATATTTAAAAATATTTATATGACCTATATATATATTTATTTATTTATAATATTTATTTATATTTTATTTTATTATTTATTTATTTTTCACACGTATAAGAATTTTTTTTTTTTTTTTTTTTTTTTTATATTTATTTTTAAATATATTAAAATAATCTTAGAAAAATTTAGATTTAGTGTAGAGCTTTTTGATTATTTAAAAAGTATTTTAATTATTAATGTTTTAAAACATCTATTGTTTTGATATTAATAATTGCTTAAATTATTTTCTATTATTTTCATAAAACATTAAAATTTACAAAAGATTATTATTTATTATTAATAATAAATAATAAATAATTAAATTCATATTTTTCATCAAAAAAAAAAAAAAAAAAATTAATAAAGTTAATTTAATTTAAAACGTACAAAAAACAAAAAACAAAAAACAAAGATTGATTCAAAATTATTATATTTTTATTAGCTTATATAGACTTTAGATTTTATTCAGTATTTATTATAATTGCATAATTTTAATTCATTTTCATTAATTTTAAATATTTTTATATTTTAAAGAATTTATAGATTTAAAGTATCAGATTGTGAATCGTAATCATAAAATTATTTAGCATATATTAAATATATTGATATAATAGGAAATAAATAATTTCCGAGATAATATATTTTTTAAGGAAAAGAAATTAATAATCTATTGGCTTTTCTTAACTTGTATTTAATTAATAAGGTTTAAGGAAAAGTTATTGTATTTAATTATAGAAAAAAAAAAAAAAAAAACAGAAGTGAAAAAAAAAATAAGAGAAAAGAGGTAATATATTTAACGGAAATAAACTTTTTGTTTGAAAACGGTAAAGAATTGATATTAATCTAATTTAAAGAATATATATATTATAGGCAAAGTATTGTGGTAAATTTCTTTATTATTTTATTTTAAATATTTGTATTATTGCTAGAAAGTATTTTTTTATAGATTTGATAGGAATTTGATAAATAAAGAATATGATTAAAAAATATAGTAAAATTTCTATAGTTTTTTTTTATTTATTCATTTATATATATACAACGTTAAATACATTTTTATTTAAAACAAAAAATATATATATATATTAAAGATGATAGTAACAAATTGATGTTATTTTATTGATAAATCAAGTGAAATTGTAATAGATTTTAAATTGATTTTTATTTTAATGCATAATAATATAGTAATTTTTATCAATTGAATTAATAATTATTATCATTATAAAAGGTTATTAATAAATACAATATATGTAAATATAAAGTAAAGTGAGAAATAAATTAAAATAATTAAAAATAAAAAAAAATATATATAATAGAGTATTATACAAATGAAAACTGTTAATAAGCAAATTTTTATATATATAATTAATAATATTGAAAAAAGAAAAAAGAAAATATATTAGAAATTTATGAAATAGATAGTATAATATATTATTTTTTATTAATTATTAATATATAAAATATTATAAATAAAAAGATATTTATAAAATTTTAAAAAAAGGAAGTATAGTATACAGGAAAGTTTTTTTTATGCTTTTCTTTTGTTATCTTTTTTACTTTTTTTTATTATTCAGAAATTAAGTGAAACTATAGATAATTGAGAAAAGGAAAAATGAATGTGATTGAAAAAAAGATGAAATAAAGTAAAATAAAATGAATTATGAGATAAAATAATTTAGTAAAATAATAATAATAATGATAATAATAATAATAATAATAATAATAAATGAAAGATGTACAACAATGTGGAAAAAGTTGAAATAACAAATAATATGTGTGAATAATATGAAATGTAATCTAATAATTATAATCATGACAATAATATTATAAATGAAACAAATAATTATTTATAATATATACAAATCTTTATTAATATGTTTTATTAAAGTTTATGATATTGAGAATAAATTATCTTTTATTAAGAAAATTTTATATTGAATTTGGATATTTAAGAAATTTATGTACCAAATATATAGAATTATAAATTAAAATAATTAAAATGTTATATGTATTAATTTAAAATACAATATATATATTTTTAGAATGTTGAGATATAATAATGTTATTTATAATTTGATTTTATTATTTATAAATTTTATTAATTTATGATTTTTATGCTTTTTTATATTATTATTTTTTTTTCTGTATTTTAAGATTTAAATTTTATTATATTTTAATCCTTTCTTTTTATTAATATATATTTATTAAAATTAATTTCATTTATTTAAAATTTATATTATATAGTTTTAAAATTAATAAAATATGGCTCAACCATCAAAATTTAATAATATAAATTTATCAGCAAAAGCTGTTTCAGATTTAACACATACATTAAATAGTGTTGTAAATTCAAATTATTCTAATCCAATGCTTTCATTTAATAATGATCAAAATAATACCAATGCCAATACTAATGCTAATACAAATGCTAATGCTAATGGAAATAATGTTAATGGTAATAATCCATTTGGAATGAATAATTCACCACTTTTAAATGTGCTTATGTCTTCACTTCCAAATAATCAAAATAATATGAATATGAATAATTTAAATAATAGAAATTTAAATAATGGTCAAAATAATAATATGACAATGACAAATACATTTCAAATGCCTAATTCTACAGCTAATTCTTTAAATTCTAATCCAGCTATGGTAAATTTTGATCCTTCAGGTATGAATTCTTTAAATACTGCTAATCAAAATTATAATGCTGCTGCCAATTTTAACAATGCAAATAATAATAATGTCAACAACAACAACAACAACAATAATATCAATATGTTTAATAATATGAATAGTAACAATAACAATGTTAATCCAACAAATTATAATTCTAATAATAACAATAATTTTAACTATGGTGGCAATAATAATTTCGGAAATAATATGAATATTAATAATAATAATAATAATAATAATAATCAAAATATGAATGGTTATAATAACAATTATAATAATTATAATAATAATAATAATATTAATCATAATATTAATAATAATATTAATGGTCCAAATAATAATTTCAATCCTGGTTATAATAACAATAATAATAATTATAATAATAACAATAATTATAATAATTCCAATAATTATAATTCTTATAATAATAATGGTCATAATAACAATTATCAAAATAATATGAATAATAATAATAATAATAATAATTTCAATTCAAATCCAAATATGAATAATATGGGTGGTATGAATAATATGAAAAAAATGAATGGTGGTTATATGAAAAATAATATGATGCCTTATCGTAATCCAATGCAACAAAATATGATATCACACAATATGATGAATAATAATAAACCATATATAAGAAGACAAAGTAATAAAAATTGTAGAGTTTATGTTGGTAATCTTTCTTATGATGTAAGCTGGCAAAATTTAAAGGATTATATGAAACAAGGTATTTATAAATTATTAACTTTTTTTTTTATTAAATTTTATTTTTATTTTGTATATATATATGTATTTATTTATTTAATGATTATTTATAATCATTATTAATAATTTATTTTAATATATTTTGATTTTATATTTAATTATTTTATTATATAATAATAATAATAATAATAATAATAATAATAATTTTATATATATTATATATATTATATTTTATTTTCTTTTATTTTTCTTTTATTATTTTTATAGCTGGTAAAGTTATTTATGCTGATATTATTAAACAAAAAACATTCAGGTCAAAAGGTTGTGGTGTCGTTGAATATTCTACTCCCGAAGAAGCCAAACGTGCTATTGAAACTTTAAATGATACAATATTTATGGGAAGACCTATATTTGTTAGAGAAGATCGAGAATCCGAATCAAGATTCTTTAACAACAACAACAACAATAATATGAATAATAATATGAATAAAAATATGAATAAAATGAACATGGGTATGAACATGGGAATGAATAATATGAATAATATGGGAATGAATAATATGGGTATGAATAATAATATGAATATGAACAATATGAATAATATGAACATGGGTATGAATAATATGAATATGAATAATATGAATAATATGAATAATATGAATATGGGTATGAACAATATGAATATGAACAATATGAATAATATGAACAATATGGGTATGAACAATATGAATATGAATAACATGAACATGAATAATATGAATATGAATAATATGGGAATGAACAATATGGGAATGAATATGAATATGAATATGAACTATATGAATATGAATCATATGAGTCATAAGAATCATATGAATTACGTTAGAAATAGAATGAATAATAATGTTAATGTTGCTGGAAGACAAATTTTCGTTGGCAATGTATGTTAAATTATTAAATATAACAATGATATAAATGATTGAAATAATTATTAATAAATTATAAAACTTAATTTATATTAATAATATCTATTTAAACAATTTATTTTATATCTAGATACCATATTCTAAATCATGGCAAGAAATTAAAGATTTATTTAAGACAGCAGGTAAAATAATATATATTTAAATAATTTTTTTCTAATTTATTTTTATTTTTATTTTATTTTATTTTTATTTTTATTTTATTTTATTTTATTTTATTTTATTTTATTTTATTTTATTTTATTTTATTTAATTATATATTAAATCATTGTTATTATTATAATAAACATAATATAGGAAATATTCTTCGTGTAAATTTATTCGAGGGTATGAATGGTCGTTCTAAAGGTCAAGGTATTATTTTATTTGAAACTGTTCAAGATGCTAAAAATGCTATTGCTAAATTTAATCAATATGAATGGAGTGGTAGAAAATTAGAAGTTAGAGAGGTAAATAATAATAACAGTAATAATAATAATATTAATAATAATAATAAAAAAAAATTTTTTTTTAAAAAAAGTTATCGTTATATATAATATTATATTAATTATATTTTTTACAATTTTCATAACAATTTAATAAAAAAAAAAAGGATCGTTTTGCTAATCAAGGTCAAGTTCCAGTTGGAAGAGATAATAAATTAAATAATAAATTAGTTAATACACCTGCTTCTTCCAATGTAAAACCTGAAGAAAATAAGAATGAAAATAAAACTGAAACTAAACCAGAAGAAAAGAACGATGAAACTACTACTGAAGATAAAAAAGATGAAACCGTTACTACTGAAAATAAAAAAGATGATGAAAATAAACTTGCTGCTGATACTACAACAGCAACTACGATTGAAGAATCAAAGTCAGAAAAAGAAGAATCTAATAGTAATATTATAATAATAATAATAATAATAATAATAATAATAATAATAATAATAATAATAATAATAATAATAATAATAATAATAATAATAATAATAATAAAATAATAAGATAATGTTTTTTTTTTTATATTAGAAAAAAGAAAAATTATACTAATTATTAAATAAATAACAAAATATTTAATATATTTAATATAATAAATCAATTAGTAATTGGAAAGAAGAGAGAACGTGAAGATAAAGATAATGAAGAAGTTGCAAAGAAGAAAGCAAATCTTAGTACTACAGAAGATAAGAAGGAAGATGAAATTAAGGATGAAAAGATGGAAGATGTTGACTCAACTAAAGAAACTGTCGAAGATAATAAAAGTAAAGAAATTGATAAAGAAGATAAAACTAATAAAGTAGAAGAATCAAAGAAAGAAGAAATTAAAGAAGAAATTAAAGAAGAAGTTAAAGAAGAAAAGGAAGAAAAAAAGGAAAAGAAAGAAGACAAAAAAGATGAAAAGGTACAAGAAAAGGAGCAAGAAATTGAAAATGCAAAGAAAAACGAAGAAATTAAAGAATTAGATGATGAAACTAAAAAAGGAGAAGATGAAGAAGAAGAAGAAGAAGAAGAAAGTATTAATATTGAAGATGAGGATGATGATGATAAAACTGAAGAACAATCAATTGGATCATTAAAGGATATTGTAAATTTTGAAGGATCATCATTATCTAGTGAAAGAGATGATGATGATGACGATGATGTTGAGGAAGAATTAGAAAAAGATAATGAAGAATCTGAAGAAATAAAAAGTAGTGAAGATGATACTGAAGAATTTAAACTTAGTGAAGATGAAGACGATAAAGAATCTGAAGAAGAATTAGATGTAGAAGGTGAAGAATCTGATTAATAAATTCAATTTTTTCATTCTTTTCGCACAAATGAAGATATATATATATATATATATATAAATAAACAAAAACAAAAAGCAAAAAGCAAAAAACAAAAAACAAAAGAAAAAAGAAAAATAATTTAATTAATATATATTATTAAATAAGTTAATTTGTATAATTTATATAAATATTTATTAATTATCACTTTCTTTTCTTTTCTTTTCTTTTTTTTTTTTTTTTATCAATTTTTTTATAATTGTTAATATCTATTATATAATATCTTAATAATAAATAATAAAAAAAAATTTTTTTTATTCTATTTTATTTTTATTCATACATATACATCTATATATATTATTTAAACATTTTATTTATTTATGCCAGTATATTTTTATTTTTTTTTAAAATTTCTATATTTATTTAATTTCATTTTTAACAATGTTATTAGTAGTAATATTAAAATACTATATTTTATTTATTTTAGTTTTTCATTTTATTTTATAAAAAAATACTTTAATAATAATAGTTTAATTATATAATTTTTTTTTATTTTTATTTTTATTTTTTTCTTTTTCTTTTTCCTTTTATTTTTCCTTTTATTTATTTTTTCTATACAGCTTAAATTAATCGTTTTAAAATAAATAAAAATAAGAATAAAAAATATTAAATAATAATAAATAAATAAATAAATAAATAAATAAATAAATAAATAAATAAATAAATAAATAAATAAATAAATAAATAAATAAATAAATAAATAAATAAATAAATAAATAAATAAATAAATAAATAAATAAATAAATAAATAAATAAATAAATAAATAAATAAATAAATAAATAAATAAATAAATAAATAAATAAATAAATAAATAAATAAATAAATAAA
This sequence comes from Anaeromyces robustus, assembly GCA_002104895.1. NCBI lineage: Eukaryota > Fungi > Neocallimastigomycota > Neocallimastigomycetes > Neocallimastigales > Neocallimastigaceae > Anaeromyces > Anaeromyces robustus. The sequence goes on from MCFG01000335.1 coordinate 61,277, forward strand.
TAAATAAATAAATAAATAAATAAATAAATATATAAATATATAAATAAATAAATATATAAATATATAAATATATAAATATATAAATATATAAATAAATAAATAAATATATAAATATATAAATAAATAAATATATAAATATATAAATATATAAATATATAAATATATAAAATATAAATATATGTAAAATATATATAATATTTATATAATAATATTGTATGTATAAATAATTATAATTTATTTAATTATATTAATTATTATTATTATTTATTGTTATTGTTAATTATTAATAACTCTTAATAGAAGTAGCTTCTATTAGTTTTAATTATTTAAAATTAATGAAAGCTATTTCTATTAACATCTGGAGATATACATGTGTCTTATGCCTTATACTCATCTTCAAATATAAATTTTATATATGAATATATATTATTTATATAATATATATATATTTTTATAATTATAATAGTAATAATAAAAAATAATAAAAAAAATATACAAGTGTTTTATGCCTTATACTTATCTTCAAATATTAACATTATATATGAAATATATGTTATTTATAAATATTTTAATAATTATAATAGTAATAATAAATAATAAAAAAAAAAAAAAAAGAAAAAAGAAAAAACACATTTAATATCAATTAATAATATTATAATATATAACCGTTTTGTTATTATTTATTATTTATTATTATTATTATTATTATTATTATTATTATTATTATTATTATTATTATTTATTGTTTTTTTTTTTTTTTTTTTTTTTTTTTTTTTTTTTTTTTTTTTTTTTTTTTTTTTTTTCTTTAAATATTATCTTTATGTGATTACGTTTAATTTAATAATATATACATATATATATTTATTATTGTTATTTCTTATTATTAATATATTATTATATATATATAATTATTATATTTATTTATTTATTTATTTATTATTATTTATTTATTATATTTATTTATTTATTTATTTATTATTATTTATTTTAAGATGAACTACTAGCATTAGTATTAGCATTAGCTAAATTTTTACGTTTAGCTTCTCTTCTCTTTTTAGTTTTTTCTTGAGAAGCAGCAATAGCTGGTTCTAATTTACCATTCTTAGCTAAAATATTTAAAAGTTCAATAATTAATGGGAACCAATTATGACGTCTTCTAGCATTTTCAACAGCATATCTATTTAATTTATCTTCATGAGCATGAATTTTATCTAATATATCTTGTTTTTGAAGTTTAGCTTCTTCTAATTCAATTACTTTAGATTCATCATTTTCTAAAGTATGAATTTTTTGAGAAATTTCTTTCATTTCTTTTTGATATTCTTCTAATGGGTCTTTAGTGACTGCCATTAAATTAAATCTAATTTCAGAATTTTGATATTGAGCAATTCTTTTTTCAATTACTGGTTTAACTTTACTTAACCAATTTTCCTCTAAAATTGATAAATGGCAAATTTATTATATATATTATGTTAATAATAATAATAATAATAATAATAATAATAATAATAATAATAATAATAATAATAATAATAATAATAATAATAATAATAATAATAATAATAATAATAATAATAATAATAATAATAATAATAATAATAATAACCACAAAAAAAAAAAAAAAAAAAAAGCAGACCAAAGCAAATAAAATATTATATATTATATATAATTATATATATTTAACGTTTGATTTATTCTACTTACCAGTACATTCGCCATGATTGACAGGTCCTTCTTTTAAACCATCAATTTCCATTAATGAACCATTAACTGGAACATAACTAATAAAATGGAAAACCTTTATATATATTAATAATTAAATATTTAATAAATATAAAAAAACAATGAAATAATTATTTTTAAAATATATTTTATTTTTAATAGATATATAAAATAGTCATATATTTAAATAAATAAAATAATTTTTAAAATTTAAAATTACATCATCTTTACTTGTAGCTATTCTTTCATCGGATTCGAATGGTTCTTGAGTTTTAAAAGAATTGTGAACTTTTCTAATATGGTCATTTTCACCAATAGCAATACCTTTCATAGTTGGATCTAAATCTTTAGTTTGTTCTTTGAATTTTTCTAATTCATCTCCAAGTTTAATTTCTTTTCTATTCAATAATATTCCAAGAATAGCTTGAGTTGCACAAGCATTTTGAACCTCTTTTTTATTTTTATTTTTTTATTATAAAAAATAATCATTTATTATTAATATTCTATTTTAAAAGATATTTTTTTTTCCTTTTTTTTTCTTTAATAATTATATATTTTATCTTTTTGAGTTATAAAATACTTACTTTGTTTAGCAAAGAACATATTATTAATAGCTTCCATGTCTACTGGTGCTTCATTTTTTTCCCAGTTGAATAAGAAAATTAAACCATAAACTGGTCTTTAATTATTTAGAGACAAATACATATAATATATATTAAATGTTAATTCAATAATGGATGATACATTTCATTTTAAATGAGAAAGATTTATATAATTATAATTATAATTATAATTTTTAGCTATATATGATATATTATTCAAATTTATTTATTATATTTATTTATAAAATAAAATAAAAATAAATTAATATATTTAATAATTCTAGTAGTAAATGTTTTATTTTACTTTAACATTTCTAAAGATTCTTCAGATAAATCATAGATTTCTTCAACTATTAATATTAATTAATTGTATATCCATTTGGTTAATGTTAATTATTTTAATTTCGAATTTTTTAAATTTATTTGTTTTATATAATTGAATTGAATTCAATTATTTAAAATATATGGATGATATTTAAATTATTTAGTTATAATAAATATTATGTTATTAAAAGATCATTTTTTTAATTTAATTTAATGTTTAATGGATGATAATAAAATTTAATATGTTATATAAAGATTTTTATAAAAATATCATATTAAATAAATTATATGAATACATATATAAATAGAAGAGAATATTTAATAAAAAAATTTTTATATATTATTATATAATATATATATTTATTATTTCATTGTAAATTATACCTAAGATTCCTTCTACACCCATTTCTTTAATTAATTGGGTGAAAACTCCTGGATCACTTTCAATAGTTGTCCATGAACCGCTCATTTTAGTAATAGTTATATATTAGTAATTTAAATAATATAAATTTAATAGTTTTTTCTTATTTTATTTTATTTATTTTATTTTATTATTATTATTTTTTACTAGTTAAAATAAAATAAAATAAAAACTTAAATATAATTTTTAGTAATTAATTTATTTCAAATATTGCTATTACTATTGAATAAATTTTTTAATAGTTTTTAAAAATTATAAATTAAAAATTAAAAATTAAAAATTAAAAAATTTATGCTTTTTTTCTTTCTTAATTTTTTATTATTTTTATTAGTAGTAATAAAAATTATTTAGGACCATTATTAAAATTAATTAAAATACACCAATCATAAAAAGGTATTGATTATATATAGTTACAGGTAGTTCATGTATAGAAAAGTATAAATACAACAGAAAAAAATGAAAAAAAAAAGAAAGATAATTTTAATTATTAGTTATTAATTATTCATTTTCATAATTGATAAATATAATATATAATAATGTTACTTTAATGAAAATACTATCGTTGTAATATAATAATTTTAATAATAATAATAATATAATTATTAGTGGTTTCTATTACAAAATAAACATATATTTTATAAAAAAATAATGAAAAGTTTTCATTATATTATGTAATATATTAAATTGGATTACTTAATAATAAATAAATAAATACATAAATAAGCAAGAAAACAAACAAACAAAAATAAATAAATATATAAATAAAAAACTAAAAAATAGAGACATATTTTTATTTTCATTTTTTTTTATATTATTAATAATAGCAATAGAATTAAATTTTAATAATGATTGGTAACCAACATTATTTCTTTTATGTAAAAGCTATTGAAGACGAAAATACCGAAAAATTAAAGAATTTAATAAATAATAATAATGGTGAAAATAAAAAAGATATTGTATATGAAATATATGATAAGGATTTTTTAAATTGTAAGAGATTAAAATTTATAGTTGAAAATTGTGATGATTATTTGAAAGTATCAACTTCGTTAATAAAAAGATTATTAAAAGAAGATAAAAAACAGTTATTGGATATTATTTTTAATCATTTTAAATTTTTTGATAATGATTATATTTTAAATTTACTTAATCATTATAAAAATAAAATACCTATATATATTTCAGAAATCAATCAATTTGATAAATATAAAATTTTGACAGAGAATTATGAAATTGATATATTTGGAGAAAAAGTTGGACATAGAGTTAGTGAAAGAAATTATACAGTAGTATATTTATTTAATGAATGTAGGAGAGGAAATGAACATTTAGTTAAATATTTAATTAAACTTGGAGCAGATATAAATAAAGAAGATTTTAAAGGTGAAACATCATTATTTAGTGCATGTGAAGGTGGAAATAAAAGAGTAGTAAAATATTTAGTTGAACATGGGGGATTAATTAATAAAGAAAATGGAGAAGGTGAAACACCTTTTTTTTATGCATGTAAAAATGGAAATGTAAGTGTAGTTAAATATTTAATTGAAAAAGGTGTAAATGTAAATAAAGTAGTAAAAAGTGGTAAAACTCCATTATTTTATGCATGTGAAAGTGGGAATGAAGTCATAGTAAAATATTTAATTGAACTTGGGGCAAATGTAAATAAAGAAAATTTTCATCGTGAAACACCGTTATTTTATGCTTGTAAAAATGGAGATATAACATTAGTAAAATATATAGTTGAGCTTGGAGCGGATATTAATAAAGAAACATATTTCCATTTAACACCATTATTTTATGCATGTGAAGGTGGAAATGAAACAATTGTGAAATACTTAATTGAACTTGGAGCGAATATAAATAAAGAAAGTAGTCATCATGAAACACCATTATTTTATGCTTGTAAAAGTGGAAATGTAAATATAGTAAAATTTTTAATTGAACTTGGAACAGATGTAAATAAAGAAAATATTAGACGTGAAACACCTTTATTCAATGCATGTAGATGTGGTTATGAATCTATAGTTAAATGCTTAGTTGAAAATGGAGCTGATGTAAATAAAGAAAATCATATTCATTTAACAGCATTATCTTTTGCATGTGAAAGTGGAGATGAATCTATAGTAAAATATTTAATTGAACATGGAGTAGACATTAATAAAGAAGATGAATTTCATGAGATACCATTATTTAAAGTACTTCGTAGTGGTAATACAGATGACAAAATGCCATTAATTAGAGTTCCTCATGATAAAAATGAAAAAGTAATTAAAGTTTTAATTGAATATGGTTCAAATCTTAATAAAAAAAACGGGGATGGTAAAACACCATTATTTTATGCCTGTGTCAATGGAAATGAAAATATAATAAAATCTTTAGTAGTTGAAAATATCATAGATATAAATAAAGAAGATGAGGATGGTCAAACATTACTATTTTATGCATGTATAAATGGTGCCGAAAATATAATAAATTATTTAATTGAACTTGGAGCAGATATAAATAAAGAAGATAATGATGGAAAAAGCCCATTATTTTATGCATGTATAAGAGGTAAAGAAAATATAGTAAATTATTTAATTAAACTTGGAGCAGATATAAATAAAGAAGATAGGAAAGGTGAAACACCATTATTTTATGGATGTAAAATTGGAAATGAAAATATAATAAAATGTTTAATGGAACATGGTGCAGATGTCAATAAAAAAAATATACATGGTAAAACTCCATTATTTAATTTATGTTCAAAATGTACAAAAGGAGCTGAATTTTTAGTAAAATATTTAATTGAGCATGGTGCAGATATAAACAAAGAAATGGAGAATGGTCAAACACCATTATTTTATGCATGTGAAAATGGAAATGAAGATATAATAAAATATATAATTAAACTTGGGGCAGATATAAATAAGGAAAACGAGGAAGGTGAAACACCTTTATTTTATGCTTGTAGAAATGGAAATTTTAGTATAGTAAAATTTTTAGTTGAACTTGGAGCCAAAATAAATAAAGAAAATAAAGATGGTCAAACACCATTATTTAAAGCTTGTAGAAGTGGAAATAGAATTTTAGTAAGATATTTAGTTGAATTAGGAGCCGATATTAATAAAGAATCAGTAAATGGTGAAACACCATTATTTGAAGGATGTAAAAGTGGGAAAAAACTTTTAGTAAGATATTTAGTTGAATTAGGAGCTGATATCAATAAAGAATCAGTGAATGGTGAAACACCGTTATTTGAAGGATGTAGAAATGGAGCAAAAGAAATTATAAGATATTTACTTAATCGTGGAGTAGATATAAATAAAGAAAATAAGGATGGTATAACTCCAATATTTGAAGCATGTAGAGGTGGATTTGAAAGTGAATTTATTTTAAGATATTTAATTGAACATGGAGCCAATATCAATAAAGAAGATAAAGAAGGTAAAACACCATTATTTTATGCATGTGAAAATGAAAGTAAAATTAAGGAAGGTGAATCACTATTTTTTATAAAATTATTATATTCCTATAAAAATAATAATACAGCAAAATTTTTAATTGGACTTGGAGTAAATATAAATAAAGAAGATATTTATGGTAGAACACCATTATTTTATGCTTGTAAAAGTGGAAATGAAAAACTTGTAAAATATTTAATTGAACAAGGGTCAGATAAAAACAAAAAAGATAATGATGGTAAAACACCATTATTTTATGCATGTAATAGTGGAAATCAATATTTAATAAATTATTTAAAAGAACTTTAATAATAAAAATTAAAAGAATAAAATAAAAATAAAAATGAAATGGAATAAACAAAAACAAAACAAAACAAAAAAACAAAACAAAAAAAGAATTATTTAAATAAAATAAGGGTTAAATTAAAAAAATGTTAAGAAAAGTAAGAATAAAAAAAAAAAAAAAAAAAGTATCATTAATTTAATGAATATAATAGAGAAAATCAATATATTTAATAATTTTTTTTTATTTTTTTTTATGTGATAATTTTGTTTTTTTTTCTTTATAATTTTTATGTTTTCACTATATTATTATAATTATATATATATTCTATATATAATTAAATACTTTATAATTATTATCAAAATTTAAATAAAAGAAAACTAAAATATAATGAGATAAATCTATTCATGAAAATAATATTTTTTTGTTTTATAATTTTATATTTTCTTTTATACTTTTATACTTATATATATTGGTGATTGGAGTGCTTATGAAGCTCATAAAAAAAATGCTAATAATATTGCTAAAGATGCTAATAAATACACTAAACAAAGTGCATATATATATATATATATATTTTATAAATTTTTTTAAAATATAAGAATAAAAAAAAATAATAAAAGATTAGTAATGAAAAAATATTTTTTTGTTATTAAATATTGTATTATTATTTTGTTAAGATATAATAAATAAAAGAAAGAAAAAGAAAAAAGAAAAAAAGAAAAGAAAAAAGTATAATAGAAACATTATAAATTTTCATTTATATCAAAATATAAATTGATAAAAATTACAATTAAATAAATAAAAATATAAACAATAGTTTTTCTTGAATAATGTTTTTTTTTTATAATTTTATAATTATATTATTATTATTATTTTATATATATACTTTGAATAAAAAATAATCAATGAAATGAATGAGAACTCCATTCATGAAAATACTTTCGTTATAATTTTATATTCTTAATTATAATTTTTATCAGACTAAACTAAACTAAACTAAACTAAACTAAATTAAACTAAACTAAACTAAACTAAACTAAACTAAACTAAACTAAACTAAACTAAAAACATTATTAATGAAAAACGTTTATTGTTGGAATTTTATTTTTTTTGTAATATTACTTTTTTTATTCTTTTTGTTTGCAATATTTATCATGATATACATAAATGAAATAAGTATAATAATTATACTATTCATGAAATAATTCTCGTTATAATTTTAAAATTTTTATTATAATTTTTATCAATTAAGTTTATTAATAAAATATAAGATATATATTAATAATAAAAATATCATTAAAAGAAAATATTTTCGTTATGATTTTCATTTATATCAAGATATGGATATAAGAAGTATGATATAATAAAAACTCTATCATTAAAAGAAAATATTTATTATAATTTATATTTTGTTATAATTTTTATCAAGGTATAAATAAAAGGAATAGGACATATTAAAAATAAAAATAAAAATACTATATATATATGTTTTCATTATATTTTTTATCGTGATGTGATAAATAAAAAATGAAAGAAATATAATAAAAACACCATTTGAGGGAATATTTTTCAATAAACGAAACATATATTCTTATGAGTGTTTCTATTTTATGTCATACTTAATAAATAAATAAATAAATAAATAAATAAATAAATAAATAAATAAATAAATAAATAAATAAATAAATAAATAAATAAATAAATAAATAAATAAATAAATAAATAAATAAATAAATAAAAAAATAAATAAATAAATATATAAAACTTGTAGTAACATATTAATAAAATTACATTAATAATATTATTATTATTAATATATTAAATATATTAAACCGTTTATAATTATTAATATAATTATTATACTAATAATTTATGTTTCAAAATTAGAAATATTCATTATAATTATTGATTTAAAATAAAAAAACATAATAATAAAAAAATATAATAATAAAAAAAATATAATAATAAAAAAAGAATAATAGTCGTTATTGTTTCAAAATATTATAATAATAATTACTAATTCAAAATTACAAAATCAAAATACAGGATATAATTATTATATATGAATATAATAAATAACATAATAATATTATTTCAAAATAATAAAATAATAATGTTAATTATAAAATAATAATGATATAAATTATAAAATAATAATTATAATTTATAATTTATAATTTATAATTTATAATTTTTTTATGATATAATTAATATTTGGATTTTTTTAAATTTTTTGATGCATAATGCATTTTCATATTTCAAATTTTTTTTTTTTTATATTAAATAAAATTATTGAATTAATTTGATTTTAAAACAATTATTACTATTATTCTCATTTGAAACAAATATACTTGAAATTGTGAAAGATGAAAAAAATACAAAATAATAAAAAAAAAATATAGAAAGTCATAAAAAAAATTAATTTATAATTTTAGAATATTGGAAAAGTTACAAAAGTGTTTCTATTTTACAGTCTAAAACAATAGAATACTGGAATGATTTTTGTATTTTTAATTTTTTCCTTTTTTAGGCTTTTAAATTATTTTTTTTCCTTTTGTTCTTTTTCTTTTATATTTCTTTTTTCTTTTTAAGCTTTTTTTCTTTTTTTTTTTTTTTTAGTGATAAAACACTTTTACCAAGAAAAAAAAAAAACTTTATTTATTATCAATTATAAATTGTTGATACATTTTTATATTTATTTTAAACTGAAACAAAAGATAAAGAGAAAAAGAAAACAATTTTAATAAAAATGGTTCTTTTTATTATGTAATAAATTTTATCATTATGTTTTATTTGGTTTTGTTTTATAATATTTTATATGAATTATGAATCATTTAATTTTAATAATAAAAGATAAAGATATTATATTTCCTTTTTTTTGTTTAATGAAATCCCATTTAAAAATATATATTTATATTATATATTTATTAATAATAAAAAAACAAAAAACAAAAAACAAAAAAACAAAAAAACAGTTTCTATTTAAAGTATAATATATACATATTTATTTTTATTAAAAATAATTTATTTTATAAATAATAATAATTTCTTAAATATTAAATAAATTAATATCATAATTATATATATATATATTTTCTTTTTAAAGATAGATTATAACTAATTAACTAATTTAAGTATTAATATTATTTTGTTATTATTTTATTATTGTATTACAATATTTTTTCCTTTTTTTTAAAACATATATGTAATAAGTATCTTATAAAGAAATACTATTATTGTTAATATAATATTTTTGTAGAATAGAAAAGAATGAAAATATATACAAATTATAAAATAAAAAACATTAGGAATATTAAATTTAATTATATAGATTTTGTTTTGTATAAATTCAATATATCACGTATTTTTATGACAAAATGGATATATTAAAAAATATTATTCTTTAGTTAATAAGGTTTAAATGGTAATAAAAAAAAAAAAAACAAAAAAAAACAAAAAAAATAAAAAAAAATAAAAAAAGAAGAAAATATCAAAAACATTAAATACAAATGTTTTAAATTTATATTTATTATTTTAAATTTGTATATATTTTTATATTAATATTTATTTATTTTTATATTTTGTATATTTCCACAATTTTTTTATACAAATATATATACAAGTATGATATTAAATAAAAATATTGATATTGATATGATAATTAATATATTTAATTATGTAATATGTACTTTTTGGGCTATTTTTTTTTTTTTTAACATTATATTATTCATGAAACATTTTTGTGATATTAATATATTTAAATAATATAATGGAGTAAATTAATATATTTATTATATGTTCTTATTTTTATATTTTATATATATATATATAAAAGCATATGATAATAATATATGTAGAACAATTTTTTTATAAAAAAATGTTATATTTTGTGTTAAAACTTTTTAAATTATAAATATAAAACAAATAATAAATTAAGTTTAATATTTTTTTTAATAATAAATAATTTGTAAAAAGTTTAATATAAAAATTGTTCAAGTTTTTTTTTTTGGGGAAATTTTTAAAATATTTTCCGAGCCTATCATTTAAAACAGCTATTATCTTTATTAGTTAAACTTTTTGTATATAAATTAAATTTATATTAAATAATAAATTAAATATTTTAATTTATAATATATTAATTTATATATTAATAAAAATATAATGTTTTTTTAGTGTTAATAATTATTCTTTTTTTTTTTTTTTTTTTTATAGTGATGTAAAACTAATATGTGTAGCAACATATTAGTATATTTAATAATAATTATTAAATATTAAATTTATATCTTTTCTTAATAATAATTATTAAAATAATTTATTATTTATATTTTTATTATATATTAAATATTTATTCTTTATTATATTAAATTAAATAATTCTTTTATTTTTATATATTATATAATATATTTTATTATATGTATTTTTAATATTCTCATGTATTATTAATATATAGTATATTAAAGTATAATCAAAATATAGTAATAATTTATTATTATTATATAGCTAAATATATTACTATACATAATAATTCATATATTGTTATATAGTTAAATATATTATTATTTTAAATAACTCTTATATTATTACTATATTCTTAATATATATTTTATAATATATTAGTTTATATTCTTATATATTAGATATTAAATAACTATTTAAAATTATTAATTTTATATTATTTTTAAATTTTTCAATTTTAATAATCCTTCGTCTTGGAATTATTTTAGATCGGAGGTATTTTTCTGGTAATAAAATTAAATAATTAATAAAATAATAAAATATAATTATACTATTAAAAGCGACCAGCGCACATAAAAGTCCCGCGTATCATAAATTGGTGGAGATATCGGGGAATGTGCAATAGTATAGTTATATTAATTGGAATTGGTTTAAATTGGTTTTTGTCTTATAATTACTAAAAACATACATAAATTGAAAAAAAAAAAAAAAAAAAAAAAATATTATATAAATATTAAATAAATATTAATAAAATTTAAGATATAATAACAGTGTTTAATAATAAATTTTATAAGCGTGTTATTTTTATATTTAGTGTTAAAAATTATTAAAGACAACTGGGAATTCGGACCAGAATAAAAACGAATAAGTCTTTAATTAAATTTCTATTGAAAAATAAGTTAGTTTAGAGAGAAATATATATATATTTGAATATATATATTCGAATTTCATTATAAATTAGTAATAAATTAGTTTAGAGATAAATATATATATATATGTATATATATATTTGAATTTAAGTATAGATTAGTAATAAAATAGTTATAGTCTAGGAATTAAGTAATTTTATAGCCTTATAGGTTACAAATTACTATTTTATATATAAGCAATAATAAAATAATAATAATAGCTTTATTATTTGTTATACATTAATAAAAGTAATAGTGATAAATTTAATATTATATATAATAATTTTATATATATTAAGATAAGAAAAGTAATTATATAAAATACAACTAAACTGTTATAAGTAAGAAGAGAAATAATATAATATTTAATTAGATATAATAGTGATAATAATTATTATTCATATAGTATTCATTCTTTAGTAGTGATAGTAAAAAAAAAAAAAAAAAAAAAAAAAAAAAAAAAATATAAAATAAAATAATAATAGAATAGTAATATATAGATATAGTAAATTTTACATAGTATAGTAATTTCCATAATTATTATAAACACGAATATTTAATTGATTATTGTAACTGTTATTAATATCTATTTAACAACAAAACAACAATCTAAAAAAAAAAAAAAAAAAAAAAAAAAAAAAAAAAAAAAATATTATTTTAATTATGTCTGGTTCTACAAGTAGTTCGAGTACTGGAATAATGGATGTAGATACTAAAACTCTTCCAAGAATTGGTGGCTCCCACAAAGATGCAGAGATATGGAAGTTTAGAATCAATGACTGGTTTAAGCGAGAAGGAATTACTACCAGAGAAGCAAAATTTAGTTACATTATTGCTGCTGCTGACGATGATATTATAAGAGTACTCATCGAAAAGCAGTCAAGTGTTAATAGAGCTCTGGATCTCGATGAATGTGTCGACCTTATAAAGAAGAAATATTGGAGAGAAAATAAAAAGGTTGACAAGTTAAGACAGTTGAAAAGATTGGTGATAGAACCAAATGAAACTGTCTATGATTTTAATACTAGATTTCTTGATTTATATGATCAATTGGAATCTAGTGATAAATCTTCTATATCAGTCATTGATTATGAGAATTCGCTTAGGCCAAGATTCCAGGTATACGAAAGGGTTACGATGGCTGAGACTGATACAATTGAAGAAGCTTGCAGTCTCGCTGAAAAATATGAAAATATTTTAAGGGAATCTCAAGAAAGTGGATACTACCTCAATTATAATAATAGATTGGGAACAAACAATTATAGGGATAGAAGATTAAGAACAAATGAAAGATATTCCTATAATCCCAATATCAATAATCAGTATCCAATAAATAATTTTAATAATGTACCTGCTCCTAATAACCAAATGCCATTTAACAATATGTTTAAAAGTTCAACCAGAGGACAAACAATGAGATATAATAATTCAAATGGATACAATTACAAGGGAAATAATTTTAACAATTTTAATAATTACACTGGTGCTAATAATAATAATAATAACAATAATAACTCAAGCAATTTTAATAATATAACACCAAACAATAATAAAGGCAAAGAACCAGAAATGGATGAGTTGATTACTAGAATGCAGAATTTACAAGTAAAAACTTGTTATTTCTGTAAGCAACCTGGACATGGTATAAAAGATTGTGCCGATTTTGCACAATTTCAACAAGACCCAGGTTATATCAATTATATCAATTCACAAAAAAAACTAAATAATGGAAGAAGGCTAACTTCCAATAATCAAAATGCCAATCCTAAAATATTAACAGCAACTACTTGGTTTGATAAATATAATGATATAATAGTTGCTGCTAAAAGAAGTAGAGATGAGAAGAATTCAAATTCTCTACCAAAATCAAAACGATTTATTAATAATAAAAATAATAATCAAAATAACAATAATATGGAAAATAATAATAACAATAATATTGAAAATATTAAGGAAAATAATCAAGGAAATGAAGTAAAAGAAATTCAAAAGAAACAAACTACTGAAGTATCTAAAAATATTCAGGAAAGGAGAGTACTTAGACCCAGAACTAGAAGTCAAACGAAAAATCATTCCAGAAATAGTTCTGTTAATAATACTGAAGATAATAACAATAATTATAATAATAATAATAATTATAATAATAATAATAATGATAATAACAATAACAATAATTATAATAATAATAATAAGGATAATAATAATAATAAGGATAATAATAATAATAAGGATAATAATAATAATAATAATAATAATAATAATAATAATAATAATAATAATAATAATATTAATAATGATAATAATAATAATAATAATAATAATAATAACAATAATAATTATAATAAGAATAATAAGAATAACAATAATAACAATAATAAAATTAATGATAATAATATGGTTAAAAATTCTAAAAATATTATAAATGAGGAATCCAAAATGAAGGTTGTGGATAAAAAGAAAATAGGAAATATATCAAGTGGTGGAAATAATACAACAGATAATAAGCGAATGCCTAGAGTGCCTAGTATACTAAACTTAATGCAGGAAATACAACCATATAATATAATAGAAGAGTTTAAAAATACTCCTGCAAATATTTCTCTGGCACAATTGTTAGCTGTAAGTAATCCTTTGCGGGCTGAAGTGTAACGAATACTAGAAATTATAGAGTTGGCTTACTCGTTAAGCTCTAGAACTCTGCTCAGTATTCCTGGGTTCAATACACAGGAATGCCTTTTGTTAAAATTTATATTTTTATTTTTTACTATTTTATTATTTTATTTTTTTATTATTATTTTATTATATATTAATATATTATAAAGTGTATTAAATGATAATATTATTTTATTATAAAAAGGTTAATAGACCAATTAGATTTAGAATATAATAACTCATGAAAAATGTAATTAAAATATTTTGAAATAATGTTTATAAATATTCAAGAATTTTCTCATTTGAAAATTCGAGTTTTTATTAACAAAGAAATAATAAAATAAATAAAATTATTTGATACTAACCTGTTGTTTGTTTGTGTCCAATAATTCTTGTTTATTTTCTAATATTGAGGTGTTTTTAAGTTTATTAAGAATTATTATTGTTGGACTTCTGTTCTTTACAATAAAAACTCCTATAAAATTTTTTAAACACCTTAGTATCAAATAATCAAATATAAAATTTTTAAAGACTACTTAAGTAAGTCAGTAAAAATTTATATTAAAGGAAAAGGACGCTGAAAAAATAGAAAAGTCCGTATACTAATATAAATTTTTACCTTTTGGCGCTTAATAGTAATAAAAAATTTTATATAATAATTTTTATAAAACAAAATTTTTTTTGACAATTTCAATTTCAGTTCAATTTTAATTTCAAATCTCAATTTCAATTTCTATCACAATTCAATTAAAACTTCAATTTCAGTTCAATTTTAATTTCAAATCTCAATTTCAATTTCAATTTCAATCACGATTCAATTAAAATTTCAATTTCAATTTAAAATCTCAATTTCAACTTCAATTATAATTCAATTAAAATTTCAATTTCAATTTAAAACCTCAATTTCAATTTCGACTACAATCCAATTAAAATTTCAATTACAATTTAAAATTTCAATTCAAACTTCAATTACAAATCAATTAAAAAAAAAAAAAAAAAAAAAATTTCAATTTCAATTTCAATTTCAATTTCAATTTCAATTTCAATTTCAATTTCAATTTCAATTTCAATTTCAATTTCAATTTCAATTTCAATTTCAATTTCAATTTCAATTTCAATTTCAATTTCAATTTCAATTTCAATTTCAATTTCAATTTCAATTTCAATTTCAATTTCAATTTCAATTTCAATTTCAATTTCAATTTCAATTTCAATTTCAATTTCAATTTCAATTTCAATTTCAATTTCAATTTCAATTTCAATTTCAATTTCAATTTCAATTTCAATTTCAATTTCAATTTATTCTTAATTTTAAATCCAATTTAAATTTAAATTTTGATTACAAATTCCAATTTAGTATTAATTAAAAAAAAAAAAAAAAAAAAATTTTTTTTTTATCATCAAATTTAAATTCAATTGCAAATTGAAATTTCAATCTCAAAATTTCAAAATCAATTCTGTCAATAAAAAAAATCTTTTTTATTTAAAACAATACCAAACTAGAAGAGAATAAAACATTACAATTAAAGTAAACTTGACTAAAATATACAAAAAAGGAAAAAAATATGAAAAAAAAATAAATAAATACAAAGAAATTTAAATAAATCCAATAATAAAATTTAAATATATAAGTGAATGAATAAATATTTTTTAAATAAATCAATTAATAAGTGAATAAAAATATAATATTTAAATAAAACACATAATAAAAAATAAACGAATAATTGTAATAAAACAAATAAAAAAAAAATAATATAAAATATTTTTCTTTTTAATAAAAGAAAAATAAATATTTTTATATAAATTGTTATAAATTTTCTTTAAATCAGCTTCCTGTGACTTCCTACGCGAGGTAGCTTAATCAACTGCCGATACGTAATACTTTTGTTTTCTGGGATATTTGACAACTGAGGTAGCTCATATAATTTTTTTCTTAAGGCTAATTAAGTTAGTCGTTAAAAAAA
Organism: Anaeromyces robustus; assembly: GCA_002104895.1. NCBI lineage: Eukaryota > Fungi > Neocallimastigomycota > Neocallimastigomycetes > Neocallimastigales > Neocallimastigaceae > Anaeromyces > Anaeromyces robustus. The sequence goes on from MCFG01000335.1 coordinate 77,835, forward strand.
GAAATTAATAATATCCTACCTTTTATTAATTTTTAATTAATATTAACAGTCGAATATCTTAGCGTTTATATAACGGTTATAACAAAAGAGCTAAGGGTTCTATCACCTGAAGTTATTTAATAATTTATAAATAATTTGTTATAAAAATATTTAATTTTAATTATTAAAAAGAAAATATTATTATATTAAAAAAAAAAAAAAAAAAAAAAAAAAAAAAAAAAAAAAAAAAAAAAATTTTCTTTAAGAAAATTTATTGTTGATTTATATAAAAATTTAATATTGATAATTGAAATATCCTTTTCTTATTGATATTGAATTTAACAGTTTAAATCAGCATAGACGAGCCTTACTAATCAATCAACAGAGGTATAGTAAGGGTGGTAATAAGATCCTGAAGCGCGTGACGGAACATAGATCGCGTGAATAGGGTGACGGAAAACGTTTACCATCGGATGAAAGACTCTTGATTAGTAGTTTATTATATTTAAACTGGTCGGAAATTCAATTTCAATAATAACAATATTAAATTTATTTTTTTATAAACTTATATTACTTGAAAACTCAAAAAAAAAAAAAAAAAAAAAAAAAAAAAAAAAAAAAAAAAAATTTTTATTCTGAAGATATAAATTCGTTTTAATAAATTAAATTTCTCTTATTATAAATAAAGTAATAACTTTTAATATGGACGAAGTAAACATCGACAATGCAATCCTGAAAGATGGATTTGCTGGGGATAGACGATATCTTAAGGGCTTTCTCGCTAAAATTAACTTGATATTCTTATTGTACCCAGATCGTTACCCAGATGACACGACCAAAGTAATTTATCTTATATCAAGACTATATGGTAACGCTATGAACTGGGCTGCTACCCTAATTGAAAGATCAGACCCTTGTCTCAATGACTATCAAGC
>MCFG01000336.1:2500-52500 GCA_002104895.1 Anaeromyces robustus
TTTACTGAAGATGCTGTTTCACGTTGAGAATATTCATTAATATTGGTATCAATAAATTTAAGTGATGATACTGGGGAATTGATAGGTGAAATAATTGGAGAAGCAGAATCAGCTAATATATGAACTTTACCACGTATAGGTTGTAATTTTTTTGATTGCATTTGAGGTATAGAATCTGATATAATATCACGTAAAAGTGGTACAGTAGATTCATTTGAATTATTATTAATATAATAAGAAAATGGTGATTTTTTAGAAGTATTTTTTAAATCACCTTCTTCCTCTATAATAGTTTGTTTATTTACATTTGAAAAAGGTGTTTGTGTTTGAATACTTAAATTATCATTTTCTTGTTTTTCATTATCTCTATTTTTATTATAAACAAAATCAAGTTTTGAATTATTAAGGTATTGTAATGGTGAATTATTTTTATTTCCAAGTTCCATTTTTGTACTATTAATAAATTGATAATTATTTAAGGTTTTAGCACTATCTAAACTTTCTGGACTTTTAGTTTGGAATCCTTTTACATTACCATTTATAACCAAATCTAATGTAAGATTATTCACACTAATATTCATATTATTATTTCCATTATTACCATTTCCATTGGCGTTATTATTATTATTATTATTGTCATCATTATTCTTACGATCTTTATTTTCAGAAATTTCAGTACTTTCAGTTAAAGGTTGTGGTGTTACTAATCTTTTACTATCTATACTTTTATTACTTTGAGAAGCATTATAAAGTGTTAATGAGAAAGATCCTTCAGTTTCAAAATCATCTACATTACTTTTTTCCTTTTCTTTTTCTTTACGACTAGAACCAGATGGTTTTCTTTTACGATGAGTAGATGAAGATCTTTTATTATGTGAAAAATATTGAGAACGTTTTGGAATACTATCTTTTATACGTTGTGGAAGTTTTTCACCATCATTTAAAGAATGATTTTCTTTAATATCTGATGAATAATTAGAAGAAGTATAAGAAACAACTGATGTAGATGATTTAAGAGAAGCGCCACTATATGGTTCTGAAGTAGATTTTTTTGAATGTCTTTTTCTCATTTCAACTTCATCATTACCATTATCAATATTATTATCATTATCATTATTGTTATTATTATGATTATTATAAATATTAATATTGGTATATGATGTATTACCATTACTATTATTATTATTATTATTATTATTATTATTATTATTATTATTATTACTATCATTATTATTTTCACCATTATTATCATTATTATTATTATTATTATTATTATTATTATTATTATTATTTACATTGATATTATTATTTAATATAGAACGTTTAAAGTAGGGTGCATTTATAGATTGATAAGAAGTAGCTGAATGAGAGGAATGTTCGGATGTGGAACGGGCTAATAATGAATGACTTTTACTACTAAAAGAAGTATTAGCTTCATGGTTTTCATTGGTACACTTATTTATATCATCCTCTTCATGATTATTTTTTGATGAAATAAAAGATCCTTGATAATAATAATTTTTATATTTATCCAATGATATAGGCATGGATTCATTTTGATATTTTTGAATCTCAGCATAATTAAGTGATGCACTTGAATTAGAATGAATATCATCATCTTTCGTAGGTGATAAAAGGTTGGAATGAGTATTTATTATGGAATAGAATTGACGACGTTGTGATTTTGGAGGTTTAACAGGTTGATTAATAGAATATAGAGATCTTCTATCAATGACTCTACGTTCATTAATATTCATATCATTCATATTGAAATTACGAATTTTATCTATATTGTCCATACTAAAACCATTAATTAAATCTTCTTCCTCGTCATTAGTATCAAAACTTTCGTTATTAAAATTTACTGAACCATTTGTACTATTATTAATGAACTTAATGTTTAAATTATCATTTTGATATTGACTATTTCCTCCCATACTTGGATTAGAAGCATAGGATAATAAAGCACTTTTTACCATTGGTCCACTAAGATTACTATTTACACTACTAGAATTATTATCTTTAAAAAGTTCAACTGGTAATTTTTCCTTCATTGGTAGTATTTTATCTTTTCCTTCATTAAATTTTAGATTTTTCTGGGATGAAAAACTAATATTATAATCACAGTTGGAGTTATTATAATTACTATAGAAACTATTAATGGATGGTTTTTTTGATGCATGACTCATTCTATCAGTCATTGTACTATCACTATCATAAATTGCAAAACTTTTGGCTAAAGGATTAATATCAGATTCTGAAACTTCTTCAAATTTCATAACTTCCTTATGATTTTTGTTAATACCTTCACCATCTTCCACTAAAAGTGATGTATTCATCAAAGTGTTATTATTATTACCTATTGTTTTTGCTGATTGTGTCTTTCTTTTCTTACTTTTAGCTGGTCTAACTTCGAAAATTTTAAAAATTCCAGGTAAATTTGAATTCTTTTTAATCATAGAAGTATCGGTATCTTGTTCAGATTCATTTATACTTTGAATAGTTGATCCTTCCTTTCGAACTTCCATATAAATGGATCTTGATATAGAAGATGATGACACAGATAAAGTCTTTTTATTTGATTCTATGTCTTCATTATTAAGTATATCTTTTCTATCATCTATAATACTACCTTCTCCTTCTTCAACTAAAAGAGATGAATTTAAAAAACTTGTATTATTTTTTGATTTCATTTTAATATCTTCACCATCTTCAACTAGAAGAGATGAATTTAAAAAACTACTACTAATTTTTGACTTCATCTTATTAGGTTCATCTTCTTCCTCTTCTCCTTTTCTTTCATCTTCTGCTGTTACATTAGGTATTTCAGTATCTAAAGGTGAACGAATAAAGGAAACTTTGGTTTTCATAGGAAGAGGTGATGCGGAAATGCGTTTAGAATAAGGTGAACGAGTTGAATTAGTAGATGATGAAACCGTTGATATTGATGACTTTTTATATAACTTTAAAGTATTATTGTGTTCAGAAACTTCTGAGTAATTAGAAATTAAAGAAAGTCTTTGTTTTGAATAATATCTAGAAGAACGTTCACTATTTCTTTTAGAATTCTCAAATTTTGAACTTTCTTCAATACTTACTCTACGGTTTGAGGCAATAATATTTTTATTATAATTGTCACTGGAAATCTTTTCATATTTATCATTACTATCAGAATTAGGTGAAAAAATTCTACTAGTTCTTTTTGAATTATCTTTATTGATATTATTAGAATTTTCCTTTCCTGATCGTATTGGAGAAGTTACATTTAACTCAGCTGAATTTTCTAAATGATCAATAAGTAATGAAACACGTTCTAAAGCAGATGATTCTTTTGGTTTTTTAGTCTTTTCTTCCGAAATCGCCTTTTCTTCTAAAGTCCAAGAAAGTTTTGCAGCTCTTGCTAATGGATCCATTGGCATATTTTTACTACTTTCCTTTTGACTATCGACTTCATTTTCTTTTTTATTCATATTTTCATTTTCTTTATTATTATTAATATCTTTATTATTTATTGTATTTACATTATCAACATTATTAGTATTTTCTTGTGACTTTAATGAAGGTGAAGATTCTAAATCAGCTTTATTAAGTTGTTCTTCCATTTCAGATGTCATAATTGAAAGACGTTGACTTGATATAAGACTTATAGGTCTTGGAGAAACTAATTCTTCATCGACAACATTATGAATACTTTGAACACTTTGTACACTATGTATACTTTGTATACTTTGAACACTCTGTCGATACTTATTTTTATTATCCAAAAATGATAATCGATGTTCCGATAGAGTTGAACTTCTTTTATCGGTTAAAATTGGTGTTAATTGATCATTGTATGAAAGATGTTTTTTAGTTTTAGCTGCTTTATTTTTTTCGGATGATAACTTTGCAGATGATGGACGTAATACATTTGAACTGAAGTTAAACTTTTTTAATTCATCTAATCCGGGCAAAAATTGATCAGTATAAGATTCACGATCCTTAGCCTTTTTTGTTAAGGAATTGTTATCTTTAACAAAATTTTGTTCCTCCATGCCTACATAGGTAGAAGTATCAATATTTAAAGAATTTCTAGATGTAGAATCATGTGAACTTTGACTATGCTTTTCCTGATTTTGAATTAATGAAATTCTTTTATTATCATTAGAACCTTGACTGAATTTTTCTTGACTATGATTAAGAGAAATTCTTTTATTTTCACTTGGGGTATCAAAAGTAGTAGTAATTGGATCATAATGACCATAACTAGATATTTGTGCCATATCTGGCGCTGTCACTGTAATAGAAGTAGATATTGGTTTAGTAACGAAAAATTGTGAATCTTCTTGATTAGTTTCTAATGATCCCTGAGGTGAATGAGTGAATGAACCATTACTTGAATAATTCAATAATCTATGCTTTGGGGTTGCTGTAGTAGAAGATCTTTGTGTAGAACCTGAATTAGGAGAATGAGGAGATATATTAGAACCATGTGGCGATGACTTATACCCTGAATGAAGTGCTGTTCCAGGTTTTAAACTTGAAGTAGTAATTCTTAATTTTTCATGAACTTTTGGTAAAACCTTAGGATGTGCCCTTGAATTACCAATATGATTTCTAATATTATTACCTCCACTACTAATTAAATTTGATCTATTTGATATATTAGTCACAGTAACTGGAGTATATACCATTGCATTAGTACTATTGATATTTGTAGTTGTAGTAATGGTTGTTGTAGTTGAAATAGTTGTTACTGTATCTGTTGGATTATTATTTTGAATATCATCAAGAAATAATAAATTATTATGACTATTGATATATAATGATTGTGGACTTTGTAATGAATCTCGTGATCTACGAATATTATAACTATTTGGTTCTTGTGAATGATTCATTGTATATGTAGTTGGATTTTGAAAAGAATCACGAGGATTTACTGAATATAAAGAATATGATGGTTTTAAACTATGTACACTTTGATTATTTAAACTATACATACTATGATATTTATCTCTTGATTTTTCATGTATATCACCACCAACTATTTCACTAACAAAACTTATATCTTTCCTCAAATGATTTTTATTATCATACGTTACAAAATTTGAAAAGGAACCTAAATCTTCGTCTTCTTCATCAAAATTATCAATATAAGAACCCTTTTTTTTATTAACTTGTTGTACTGTACCATTATCATTATTCATATATGATGGGTAATTATAATGAGTATACACTGAAGTATTTTTTGATGATGCCTGATTTTCCTTAGCAAATGTTTCTCTATATAATTCACGCTTTAAGCGATTTACTTTACCTTTATAGTATTGTATACTTATAATAAATACTATTAAAATTATTATAACAAAAACTAGGATTCCTCCAAATAACATATAATTAAAATGATTCACTTCATTTATTTCCATTTTTATAAAATATATAATTTAAAAATAAAGATGAAATTAACTAATAAACAAATGTTGAAATTTTTTGGATATATTTTTGATATAAATAATTGTAAAGTATATATTAATATGCTTTGTGATAATTAATGTAATTATGATTAATATTTTTTTTTCTTATTAAAAATAATTGATTTAAAATTTTTTGTTATCTTAAAATATGAAAAGATAAAAAAAAATTATGGTATATATAATATTTTTCATTAAATATTCAATATAAAATATTTATTTATGAAATATTTCTATAAAATTGATACTTTTTTATTAATAATTACTATTACTTTTTTCAATTTTAGTAAAATAAAAAAGCATCAGAAAATATTTTTTGAATATATTCTTTTTATTTGTTAATTTATTCATAAATAAAAAAGTTTTATCATAAATTTTAATTTATAAAAAAAAAAGCAAATAAAAAAATTTAAAAATCTCTTAATTATTGTATTATGACATTCAATATTGTATTATGACATTCAAAATAATAAACAAATCTATACATAAATAGATATATATAAAATAATCATTTATTATATTTTATTTTGAATTGTTTTATACTTTTGGTTGTCTTTTTTTTGGTATATTATGATTACTGGTATATGTGGAATTATGTATTTATAAATAATAATTCGTAAAAATTATTTATTCGCTTTTTTTTTTTTATATAATTTTATTTTAATAAGAAAATAAAATATAATTCTGTTTGTATAAGAATAATATAAATGAATAATTATATATTTTATTAATAATACATATAATTCCTAATTATTAATTATATATTTATCCTAAAAACAATTATGTTTTATATATTGCTGATATATAAAATATATTTTAAATCAATTTGTTTTATCTATAGTTATCAATATTAGATTTACCTATAGTTATAATATTACAATTTGATTTAAATATATATATTTCTACTTAAATATAGTTAATTCTTTTCTCTTTTTATTCTTTTTTTTTTTTCTTTTTTTTTTTTTTTTTTGATATTATTTAGTTATCAATTAATTTTGCTGTACTATTATTATTTCATCTTTAAATAATTATAATTATAATAATACTTTAAATTAAAAATTATGTTATTTGATTTTTGTAATTGATAATTATAACTTTATTAATATTATAATTATTATTACTATTATTATATATTATAATATAATAATAAAACTTTTTTTATAAAAAAAAAAAAAAAAAGAATAAAAGAAATAAAAAATATTTTAAAAAATGTTTTAATAATATTAATTTTTCTTTTTTTTTTTTTTTTTGTATTTTACCAAATATTTATTATTAAATAAGGTTTTAAAAATAACTTATTATACATTAATAATAATATTAATAAATTCTTTATTATTTTTTTTTTCTTCTATCTTTAATAATTCTTAATATATATAAAAATGTATATTATATAATATATACTTTTATATACATTTTTAAAAAATTATTTATTATATTATTATATAATAATACATTTATTATTATACACTTGTTATAATTACACACTATTTCTTGTATTTATTTTTTATATATTACAATAGTTTCAAATAACCAATTTATTAATTAAAATAATTATATATATATAATACAATAAATTATTTATATATAAAAGGATGATTATCTAATTAATTATTTTTTTATTATAAAAATCTTCCTATGATAATAATAATATTAAAATTAATAATAAATAAAATTTTAATATAAGTTATATTAAATAAAAAAATTTTATACCCAACTTAAATATATAAGAAATATATTAGAAATATATTATATATTATTTATTTAATTATCCTTACATATATTAACATACATACTAAAGTGTTATAAATAAAGAATTTGTTCATTAAAATGGGCATAATAATATATAAAATAAGATTTATGGATTATGTGTTACAAAAAATTTTTCTATAATAATGGAATATATTATGTATATTATATATTAATATAAATATTATATACTTTTATATAAAAATTGTATTAAAAATGACTCAAACTTTATTAAATATTAAATTAAAAAATTAAACCAAAAAAGCAAAAATATGATAATTTTAAAATAATAAATAAATAAAAGATAGAAAATAGAAATTATTAAAAAATATAGTATATTAAAAAAAATAGTAAAAAATAGTAATAGAAAAATAACAGTAATAGAAAAATAATAGTAAAAAAGAAAATAATTTATATACAATAAGTAAATAAATAATTGTATAATATTTTTTAGAAAAAAACCCTTAAGTAAAAATTATATATATTTATAATAATTAGTATTATAATAATAAGATATGATTATGTATAATCCTAAATAGGAATAATTATTTAAATGATCATTAAGACTTTACAGATTAAATAATAATAAAAAAAATTTTTTTTTAATAAAGTATATATTAAAAGGAAAAAAAAAAGGAATTTATTAATAAACATTTAATAAAAAAAATAATAAATAATATGTAAATAATTATAAATAGAACAATTCTTTTATTTTAATTGTTTATTAAATACTATTATTATTATTTATTATTATTATTATTATTATTAAAAAGCATATGTAATACAATAATAACTCTAAATTAAATATCTTATTATTTTATTTAATATTTACCAAAGGTTTAATTTATAATAATATATTACATTACATTATAATATATGGATTTTTGATATTACATCTTGTATAAAATAAAAGTTACATTATTAATATATTTTTATATTAATTTAATTATTAAATTTTTAAAACAAAAAAATATAAATTAAATTAAATTAAATAAAAAGTAAAAAAATAAAACCTTTCGTGTAACATTTACATTTTAAAAAGTAAAAATAAAAAAATATTTTTTATTTTAAATCTTTTTTTTTTTATATTCTCTAAATATCTACAAAAAAGAAATTTCTATTGGCTGAATTAAAGAACAATGAATCATTAAATATAATAATATAATATAATAATAAATTGAAATATTATAAGAAGTTTTATTTTTATAGTATAATTTTTTAAAGTAATAATTATTAAGTCATAATTTTTTCTATAAATTTTTTTATTTTATAAAATAAAAAATGGGCTTTACAATGATTTATTTTTCATTTTAACTTTTTTATTTTCATATCATGTTAATATGTTATTAAATAATATTTGATTAATAATGGATAATAATGTTAATTAAAGTAGTAGTGTAGTAGTAACATAAATATAAAATATTTACTAAAAATTTGTTATACCATCCATCATATGTCTGAAACAATTATAAAAATATATAAAAATATATAAATAAATAGATATTAATATTAATCCACTCATTAGGATTAGTATTAATTTTTTTTTTAAAAAAAAAAAATAATGTATAAATTTTTAAACAAGCAATCTAAGAAAAACTTTATCAAATTAATTATTAATCAAAATGTAATAAAGTGTATGTATGGGAAAAAAGTTTTTATTTTTCCTAATTTGTATTTGTATATGTATGGGAAAAAAGTTTTTATTTTTCCTAATTTGTATTTGTATTCTTTTTTTTCATTATTATTACTATTATTATAACTATATTAAATTAAAAAAATTATAAATTATGAGTTATAATCATCACTTTTTTTGTGATAAATTGTACTTACAGTTAGTAATAATAAAAAAAAAAAGACTTTTTTTTTTGAAATATATTTATTTCTAATATTTATCAATGTTATTTTTATTTTTATATTAATGACTTAATTTATATATATATATAAAAATTCAGTTCATTAATTTATAGTATTTAAAGCCTGCTTTATTTGGTATACAAATTAATTATACAATAAATATTTTTATATATTATTCACATTTTTAGATGGATAAAAAAAAAAAAGGTTAATTACATTTAAATATTAGAAATAAATATTTTTTAAAAATATTGAAATGAATAAATATATATATTTATTTATTGGTAATATAAATTATTAATGTTTCAGTTTTAATCCATAATATTAACTATTTTGAAAAGTATCCCTCAAATTTAATAATAATATTTATATATGTATTATACATAAATATATTAATAATTTAAAAATAATATAATTATTATTTTTATTATTTCTAATACACTAAATTGAAAAAAAAAAAATATATATATATATAAATATTTATAACTCATAGTAATTTTTATTATTTCTAATACACTAAATTGAAGAAAAAAAAATTATATAAATATTTATAACTCATAGTAATTAAGTATAATAAAATATTAATATGAATGTATTTATATATTGATATATTCCTATTGATACTATCATTTTATAATAATAATAATAATTATTATTATTATTATTATTATGATTATTGATAATTATTATTATTATTATTATTATTATTATTATTAAACATTATTTTGTTATTTATTTATTCATTATTTAATTATAAATACCAAGATAAATTCTTTTCTTCAGAATATTTTATATTTCCGAGCAGTTGTGAAATTTTTAATAATAGGGAGTGGGCTAATATAACTAATAGAGACTACAATTTCTATTGGAAAGCTCGGTTATATACTACAATATTGTCTGTCTTAATCACTATTTTCATAATACGATTTTTTATTGGCTTTTGAATTATAGTAAGTACACATAAATCTTGACATATTTTGGATCATTATGTACCTCCTTTGAATCTTTTAGAATTTATAGATGACTTTATCGATAATTATAGAAATTATATTTGTCAAGCTATCTTTTAATATTAATTTGGATACCCTTCCTCACCTTTTTTTTTCAGGATCTTTGTTTAAGTCTAATTAACTCTTTTTTTTGGATTGTTATAATCTTCTCTTTCTCTTTAAGTTTTCTTTTTTTTTTTTTTTTTTGTCCTATTCCAATTCTTTTCTTATTTTTACATATTTTTATGATATCACGTGGATTTATAAGTGGTTTTGAAAATTTAATTAAGTAAAACAAATGTCTGTTATATAATATAATTAATGAAAAATTATATATTAAAAAAAAATTAAAAAATTTGGTAATGTTTTGTTTTTAACCACTTCCAAATAATTTATGAAAATTATTTAATAGTAAAAATTCTACCATATAATTGATTAATATTTTGTTTAGTGTCCATTGAGTATATAATTACAATTTTTTAAAAAAAGATATATATTTTTATTTATTATAAAATATAATTCTTTTAAAATTTTATAATATATAGTTATACAATTATATAAAAAGAGTTTTAAAAGAGCTATTTTTTAATATTGTAATGTATTAGAAGTATTCAATTATTGTAAAATTAAAATCTGGTTAAAAAATATTTATCACTAAAAATTAGATATATCATGGACATTAGTTAAAAAAACAATAATAATAATGTCATATAATTATGTATCTATAATCAATCCTAAATTATAATTATATATATATATATAACAAATTAATATCTTATTACATTATAAAATAAATTATGTATTGGAAATATATATATGAAATTCTTAAATACATTCATATATAATAAATGGTTGTTTTTTTAAAAAAATTTTCTCTCATAATAAATAATATTATTAAAATAATTATATCAAATTTTAAAAGTTTTATTAAAAGCTTTTTTTTTCTATAAAAACTTATTATATTCATTTATTTATTGTATTATAATTATAATAATATAGAATCAGTCTTTTAAATTAATCAAGGATTAATGTTTGCTTTCAACAGCAAAGTAAAATAAAAAAAAAAATAAAGTAAAATTTATAGAATTAGCATAAACTATGTGTAAAACAAATAAATATAAAAAATAATACACTTTCCACCTAATAATTATTATTTTCTTCATTTATTAACTTTTCAAAAAAATCAAAAAAAAAAAAAAAAAACTATTTACAAAACATATTACAAATATAGTTAATTTATATTTTCGCCATAATTTTAATTAATAATATCATATAATATATTTATATTTGATATATTTTCGCCATAATTTTAATTAATAATATCATATATTATATTTATATTTGATTTTAACTTAGTAATTAGTTTGACATTTAGAATAGTTTTAAAATATAAAATTTCAAATAAAACCATATAAAATTTATGCATATTATAGGTTATGTTAATTAAAATCGTAGAAAAATAAAAATTAAATGTAAAATTATTTCATAAAAACAAATATTAAAAACATTACCAAATATACATAAATATTTGTATATTTATATAATTTTTGTTATAGATCTTTTATTTATTATTATTTTATATTACAATTATTTTTAGAGTTTTTGAAAATTGATTTATTTATTATTGAAGAATTATTGAGTTTATTAATATAATTGAATTTATTTTTGCTTTATATATATTTATTTTTTATTTGGTTGCTTTTATTAAATTCAAATGGATAAAAATTACTCTCTTTATAAAAATCAAAATAAAGAGTAATTTTTCAATTATTTTGATTTTTATAAGCAATTCAAATACGCTTTAATTCACCAAAAAGTTGACCACAAACTTTGCATTTACCACCAGAAGCTTGTTTCATAGCACATTTTTTACAAAGACATGGGTGATCACAACCAACAGTTCTATAAGCAATTGGTTCCTTCTTACAAACAAGACACATATGGTTGTTTTCTCCTTCCATTTTTGATAAATTTATTATAAATAAATCTCTTTTTTTATATATATTTTATTATTATTTTTATTATTTTATTTTATTTTTATTTTTTTTTTTTTTTTTTTTTTTTTTTTTTAATTTTATTTTTAAAAAAATGAAAATATTTTCTTTTCATACTAGTTTTTTAAATTAAAATAAAATACGGATAATTGGATAATTTATTATTCATGTATATAATTTTTAATTATTAAAATTATAATATTAATTACATTTTTGTTTTTTTCTTTTTGTACAATGTACATAATTATTTTATACACTTTTACAATAAAAAAAAAAAAAAAAAGATAATTAAATAATTATTAAATTTATTATTTTTTCAACAACGAAAATATATTTAATTGTTATCAATCAAATATCACACTTATTTTACAAATCTAATTGATTATTTATCATTATTACAATTAATTTTCTTTTTATTATTTACAAATATTTCAATTCTTGTTTATTTATTATTCAATATGATGTTTATTTAATATTTTTCTTATATAGAAAAAAATAATTATATTTATTATATTCATATTATTATAAATATTAAAATTTATAATATTTTACTTATTTTAATAAACTAAAACAAATTAATAATTAATTTATTAATATTTTTTTTCTTTTTATTTTGTTAATAAAATAAATTTATCATTTATTTTTTCTTTTCCTCTTTTCTTTAAATATTTATATGTAAAAATTTAGATATATATATTTAAAATTTTCATTTACATCTACTTCATGTTCAATTTAATTGCTTATTATATTTTCATTTCCACTCTGACATGTTGCTATTACATATCACATTCATCATTTATATACAACTAAATACCATTTTTATTTATATAATAATTAAAAATATCATAATAATAAAACAATCATTGAACTAAAGATAAAGAGTCTTTGAACAATTGTCTGTTAGTGTGAAAAATGAAAATATTAAGATATAATGAATATAAAATTTCCATTTTCGATCATTTACAGATGTAATAATTAATAATAATATTAATAATTAATAATTAATGATTTATAATAAAAATAATTATTAATAATTAATAATAATAATTAATAATAATTAATAATAAATAATATTACTAAAATTATTATTAAGTAAATAAATAAATAGATAAATAAATAAATAAATAAATAAATAAATAGATAAATAAATAAATAGATAAATAAATAAATAAATAAATAGATAAATAAATAAATAAATAAATAAATAAATAAATAAATAAATAAATAAATAAATAAATGTATTAATATATAAATTTTCATTTTATAGAATAATTAATAAATTTTTTCTGTTTTTTGATATTGTTATTTATATAGTCTAAAATATTATTGCCAATAAAAAGTTTAATATAAAAATTTGTGACAGCTTTTTTTTCTATAATAGATTAAGTCCTGCCAATAATTCTTTACTATTTTAATTATTAAATATTTAATTATATAAATACTATTTTTTTTTATTATTTAATCCTTTGAAAAAAATGTTTTAAATTATATATTAAATTTGGGAAGTGTGCATTTCGGCAATGTATTTCGTAAATGTATCGTGCATTAAAATAACGTATTATTTAAATGTATTATATTGTGGCTTATAAAATAAATAAATAAAAAATTTATTATATTATTAAAATCAATATTTTATTTATTATTGATTTATGAAACCAATTTATTAGTGGTATCTTCTTTTTATTAATATTTCTTTTTTTTTTTTATTTAACTTATGAAATAAATAAAATATTATGTGAAATTTAAAATTTATATTTATAATTCTTTAAATTATGAAATAAAAAAAATATTAAGTGAAATTTAAAATTTATATTTATAATTCTTTAAATTATGAAATAAATAAAATATTAAGTGAAATTTAAAATTTATATTTATAATTCTTTAAATTATGAAATAAATAAAATATTAAGTGAAATTTAAAATTTATATTTATAATTCTTTAAATTATGAAATAAATAAGAAATGTTTTAATATACAAGTACTAGTATATAAACTCTCTTAAAAAATTTTTATATAAATGTGGCGTCAAAAAATATTTATATAAATTTAAAATATGAAATGTGGCGTAAAGGACCTGTCAATGCAAAAAATTTCATGTACATTGCCGAAATGCTACACTTAGATTAAATTTAACTGTTTTACATTATTATATAATTAATGTATTATAATGTATTTAATGCAATAAAATAAATTAATTATTTTTTAATATATGAAAATGTATAATGTACAACGTAAATATTATACTATACTACAATCATTAATTTTTTATCATTATATTCATTATATTTTTATTATTAAATTTTTATTAATAATTAATTCATTTCTTTTTTTATTATTAATTTTCATATATAATTCTTTTTTTTTTTTTTTTTTTCT
Source organism: Anaeromyces robustus (assembly GCA_002104895.1). Taxonomy (NCBI): domain Eukaryota; kingdom Fungi; phylum Neocallimastigomycota; class Neocallimastigomycetes; order Neocallimastigales; family Neocallimastigaceae; genus Anaeromyces; species Anaeromyces robustus. Next base: position 16,910 of record MCFG01000336.1, read on the forward strand.
ATTTATGATAAATTAATTAAATAATCATTATTTCTTTTAGATTATTATGAATATTATTTGCCATTATTATTAATTATAAAATACCAAGACTTTAATTTTATTGTATAGTAACAACAATTAAGATAATTAATTATAAGTAAATAATTAATTATTAATATTTTTATATTTGATTAATTCTTTTTTTAATTATTACTTTATTATATTATTTAAATTACTTCAGTTCGTTTTCCCTTTATATTATTGCTTTTTTGCTTCTTTAATATATATAGTATATTTAAAGGTTATTAAATGAATTGCCATATATCAGAAGAATATTATATATTATATATTGTATCTATTTAATATAATTATATTGATTACATATAATAATAATTTATATAGCAATATTTCTAATCATTTAATTATAATATATAATAATCAATTCAAATTATATAATATTTTTATTAAATTTTTATTTCTTATTTTGGTAAGCGGTGATAGATAATAATATATTTGTCGCTTTATTTATAAATATATTAACAAATAAAATTATATATTAACTATAATTCTCTTTATATTCTAATTATATAAATGTATTGGAATATCCATATATTAAAATATATTATAATATATATAAATTATTTTAATATTTTTATTTTTATTTTTAAATTTTTTCTTAAATTTTAAATATTAACAAATTACATTTAATATTTAAAATCTTTATTATAAATAAATAATAATTATATTATATATAATATTATAATATTATAATATTATTACATTATTTATTATATATATTATTTTTATATTTATTATATTATTATTAGCCTATATATATATAGTTTAAATTTTTTTTTTCTTTTTCTTTTCTTTTTTTTTTTTTTTTTTTCCTTATAGTAAAATTATAAAATATAAAATATTATATTTATATTATTATTTAAAGTAAAAATAATAATAAACATCTGAAAAAAAATTAGAAAAAAAAAAGAAGGAAATCTTCCAAAAAAAAAAAAAACAAAAACTTATATTTTTTTAGAAACCTAATATATTATAATACATCATGTTAGTATTCTTTATAATTATTGAAAGAAATACTTTTAATAATAAATTTTTAAATATCTTTAAAATAAAAATTATATAAATTAAAAATAGTCAGATATAAAAAGGAAAAATATTTACAATATAATAACAATATTTAAAGATTAGATTAGATTATTTATATCAATAATATAAATACAATTATAAAGAAATAAAAATATAAAATATTATTATTAAATATAAAATATTATTATTAAATATAAAATATTATTATTTAAGAAAAGTAAATTTTAAAGATGAGAAAATATATAAGAAATGATCTTTTAAAACATGATGAATAATATTAATTGTTTATAATTATTTAAAAAAGAAATACATATAACATTCAAAAAGGAAAATATTTTTATTAAAATAAAAATAATTTAAGTTTAATATATATTATCATGATTAAATCAAACAAATTTTAATAAATCAAAATTATAAATCTATAAAATTTATGATAATTGGAAATATAAATGGAATTTTTTTTTTTTAAAAAAATATATTAATATTTGTTTTTTTTTTTTTATAATTTATTTTTTTTTTAAATAGGTCTGACAAAGCTCAACAAGTCCAACAACAAGTAAATATACTATATTATCATAAATTAATAATATTTATATATTGAATTTAAAATTAATTAAATGTTAATTTATTTATTTGTTTATTTTTATGATATTTCATAGGTCGATGAAGTTGTTGGTATTATGCAAGATAATATCCAAAAAGTTATGGACAGAGGTGAAAGATTAGATACTTTACAAGTCAAGACTGGTAAGTTTAAATATAAATTATTTTATAAGAAAATTAATATATTAATATATATTAATATAATGATTTAATAAAATATAATAATAATAGAGGATCTTCAACAACAATCTTCCAACTTCAAGAGAGGTGCTAACAAAGTTAGAAAACAAATGTGGTGGAAAGATATGAAATTAAAGATTATCCTTGGTGTTATTATTGCTTTAATTCTTTTATTCATTATAAGTAAGTATTATTAATATAAATTATTTATTTTAAATTTGAAAATAATAATTAAATATTTTATTACTTTTAAATATTAGTTAAAATCGCTGGTGGATTTAGTGGTGGTAGTAGTGATGATAATAAAGACAACAATACCAATGCTAATACTGCTAATACTACTCCAACTGAAAATGGCACTCAATAGACTTTTTTTGTAATTAATTTTTAAAATGAAAAATATTTTCAATATTTCATATTATGTTAAATATTTTATTTAAATAACTATTTCAAATTTAAATTTTTTTTATAGATATATATAAAAAAATACATATCTGTTTATCTATTTTAAATTCTATTTTAGTTTTTTGTATCTTATATAATAACTAGTTAAAAAAAAAAAAGAAATAAAATAAAAAAAAATAAATTAAATATTATATAATTTTATAATATTAATAATATAGTTAAAATTATAAAGATTATATTATTAATAAAATAAAATAAAATATTTAAAATGTATCATAATATTAACTATTTACATAGTTTATTTTATTTTATTTTTCTTATAGTTAAAAAGTTTTTAGCAATAATGAAATATGTATTATTTAATTAAAATTTTTTAATAAAAAAAGATTCATCTTTTTTTTTTTTTTAGTATATAAATAAAATAGTTAAAATAGTAATTTTTTTTTTTTCTTTTATATGAAATACTTTTTTCTTAATTATGAAAAAATTATTTCATGTAAAATTAAGAAAAAACAAGTTAAAAAAAGAATTATAATAATAAAAGAAAAAAGCATTAAAAAATATATATGTAAAATATATAAAAATAAACTTAAAAAATATATATATAAAAAAAAAAAAAAAAAAAAAAAAAGGATAGAAAGACATGAAATAAAAAGTGTTAATTTTTATTTCTAAATAATAATAAGTGTTAATTGATTAATTTTAAAAAAAGGTTTTAAAAAACAAATATAAAAAATTTATCCAGTTTATTTTATTTTATATATCTACTTTTTAATCACTTTTGTTATATTATAATTATTATTATTAATTATTTTAAAAACAAAAAAAATATTGAAAATTTTAAATTAAATTTTAATTTAAAAAAGCTAGCCAATAAAATAAAGTAAAATAAAATTATATTAAATAATAAATATTTTTTTATATTAAAATTTTAGTTCGATTTAATATTTTAAATGAAATTATTATAACACTATATCTTTTTGACAAGAAAAAAAAAAAACCTTTTTTTTATTTGAAAAATTATTTTTATATTATTATTATTATTATTATTATAAATATTAATTTTTTAAATATTTAAATATAAATAAATGATAATAGTAAAAAAAAAAAAAAAGTATTTCAAATGATTTAATAAATAAAATAGTAACAATAAATGTATAATATATATGTAAAATATCTTAATATGTGTGTATAAAATCCCATTATAATTAAAATTATTTTAATTGATAATTGATAATTGACAATTGATAATTGATAATTGATAATTAATAATTTTAAATATTTGATTATTTATAAATTTATTTCAATAAAAATTATATATCTTTTAATAATTTCATATCTTTTATATAATTTTAAAAGAAATATAGGTTATAATTTTATCATTTTACCTTTTTTTCTTTTGATTATTAATAAAAGGAAAAGTAAAATATTATATGTTTGTAATTTATAATAAAGAAAAAATTATATGGAACATTTCCATGTATTTGTGGTTTAACAACAAAAACAATAAAACAACAAAATAAAAATTATAATAATAATAAATAAATAACAATAACAATAACAATAACAATAAATAATAAATAATAAAAGAATCAATTTTCAAATTGTTTCAAATTTCATATTTTTTTATTTTTATTTTTTTATTTATATTATTATTGTTTTATATAACATAATATATTTTTATATATAATAAAATTTAATAAAATATAATAAAATAAAATTTAGTATAATATAATATAATATAATTACATTTTGTTTTAAAATGTTATATAATGCACTTGATAATAATTATAATGATGGTGGACGCATGACATATGAAATTGATATTCAAAAGGAAAGTCCTAATGCTTCCCTTGGAAATAATTTTACTAAAATGTTAAAAGATTTAGATTTTGACATGCAAAATAATCAAAATTTGCAAAATATAAGTAAATTTAAATATTTGGATAATCCATTAAATCTTGAACTTTCTTTATCTTCAAATAATTTCAATGGGATTTCTTCTTTAAATTTTGAAAATGATACTAATTTTGATAATTCTTTTGCAAATATAAACCTTTTTCCAACAAGTACACCTAAAAAACTGGTACCAGAAACCAATATATTAAATTTCCAAGATGATTCTAATGTTATATCAGACCAACCTATTCAAATTTTTGATAATGAAAATTTTAATGACCATATTATTACAAATTTAAGTAATAATAATAATAATAATAATAATAATAATATACGAAATGAAAACTGGATAATTAATAATAATGAAAATTCTATAACTAATGTCAATATTCATGTTAATAATATAAATGTTAATGGAAATGATATAGCTCGTGATACCTATGAAAAAAAATTGAATTCATTTCACTTCAATAATTTAAAGGAAACTATTGGTAATATTCAATTAGAGAATGATTCCCCATTATCAGAAAATATAATAAAATATACAAATCAACTCACCAATTCCTTAAACAAATACCAACCTTATATCTTAGATGTAGATAGTAAAGATTTTAAGGATTTACAAGGAAAATTAATATATGATACAGTAGAAAATTATGACCATTTTTCAGAAAGTGAAATAAAAATTGAATTTAGTGATATGGAAGAGTTACACCATAAGATTGATAATAATACTAATACTAATACTAATATTAATACTACTACTAATAATAATAATGATAATGATAATAATGGTAAAAACAAAAATAATAATAACCATATTAATAATAATTCTACTATTACTCCTTATGAAAGAGGTAATTCTGATCCAAATTCAAATACAACAATAACAAGAACTTTAAATTCTAATAATAATAATAATAATAATAATAATAATAATAATAATAATAATAATAATAATAATGATAATAATAATAATGATAATAATAATAATAATAATAATGATAATAATAATAATAATAATAATAATAATAATAATAATAATAATAATAATAATAATAAAAATGCAACATTACCTGATCCTCATACGGTTTTATTATATCAAGATAATTATTATAAAAAAGTACGATTTCAATCAATAGATGAATTTCAAAAATTAAAAGAACAAAATATTAAATTGTTAAAAGAAAAGGATGAATTAAAAAAACAGTTAGGTAAAAAAATATATATATACATATATTATATATGTATATATATAATTATATATAATAATATTATTTTAATAATTAAAAAATATTTATTAGTATTAATATTAATAATTAATAATATTATTATTGTTATAATTATTATTTTATTATATTAAATATTTTAAATTCAAAATTTAATATATATAGATAAAATGACTTTTGAAAAAGAAAAAGAAATTAATGAAAATAAAAAATCATATGAATATTCATTATTTTCAATAAAGGTATAAATTTATATATTATAATTATTATTATTATTATTATTGTTGTTGTTGTTGTTGTTGTAATTATTATAATTATTATTATAATTATAATTATAGTTATTGTTATTATTATTATTAAATATTATTATTTTTTTTTTTTATTGCTATTTTTGATATAATATTTTTTTTAACCTCTATTATTATCTTTTTTTATCATATCTTAATATTATTTAATTTACTTTATTTCTTTATTATATATTTATATTATTAAATACTCATTATTGTGTTGGGATTATGTAGCAACAAGAAAAAGAAAAAGAAAAGGAATACCAAGATCAAATAAATAATTTAAAAGAAAAAATTTTAACTATTAAAGCATCACAATCTCATATATCATCTATTAAAAATGCAATTCAAAATGAAAAAGATTTAGAAATAATGAAGATCAAACAGGAATTGGAAGAAGAAAAAAGAATTCAAATACATAACCTCCAAAAAGAAAATTTAAAAGAAAAGGAAATAGCTTCACAAAAATTTAAAAATGAATTGTTAATAAAAGAAAAAGCATATAACGATAGTATAAATATTATAAATAATAGTCTTCAAAAATATAAGAATGAACTAGAAGATCTTAATAATCGATTTAATAATCAAAAGGAAGAAAATCATCATTTAATGCTTCAATCTCAAGATCAAATAAATGAAATTAAAAATTTAAAAAATGATATTGAAACTTATTCCTTAGAATTTAGAAAATATAATAGTGAATTACAGAGAAAAGAAAATAATATTTCAAAATTAAATGAGGATTTAAAAAATCAAGAAAATCAAAATTTTAAATTAAATGAACTTTTACAAAAAACTCAAAAAGATCATATTATTTTAAATAATACTATAAAAAAGCAACAAAAGGATATATTGGATTTAAATAATATTGTACAAAGTCAAAAAAATGAAATTAATGTTCTTTATCAATCAAGTCAACTTCAAAAAGATGAAGTTACTCAATTAAATTCTACTCTACAAAATCAAAAAGAGGAACTATTAACTTTAAATAATACTTTACAAACTCAAAATAATGATATAAATCAATATTTACAACAAATAAAAAGTTATCAAAAACAAAAGGAAAAATTAGAATTAATGATACAAACTCAACGTATAGATAAAGAAAAATTAGAAAATATGGAAGGAATAAATAAAAAACAAAAGGAAGAATTAAATCTTTTTCAAGAACAATATCAAAAACAAAAACAAAAATTTGATAAATTAAATGAACATTATCTTCATCAAAAAAATGATTATCAAAATTTTGTTGAAAATTTTAATAAAATAAAAGAAAAAAATCAACAGTTGGAAGAAACTATTAGAAATTTAAAATTAGAATTAGAAACATTAAAAGTAAAACCTTTGTTTAATGATTTTAATCAACAATTTAATACTTTTTTTGGAAAATCAAATCCTGAATTATTAAATAATATTAATAATAATAATAATGATAATAATAATAACAACAACAACAATAATAATAATAATAATAATAATAATAATAATAATAAAAATAATGGCAATAGTAATAATTTGGATGAAAATGCTAGGGATAGTAATGAGGATTCAATAAAACAACAATATCAAATAATCATAGTTCATATTTTTAAAAGTTTAAAAGTAATACTGAAAAATATCCAAGAAAAGGAAAAATCAGAAGAAACTAAAAAAATTAAAACAGATAATAAAAAAAATAATGAAAAAAATAAATTAATTCCTGATAATATTGAACATATTTTAAATAGTAATGAAATAGAAAATTTTAATAATAATGAAGAAGATAATAATAATAATAATAATAATAATAATAATAATAATAATAATAATAGAGTTAATAATGAAATTTATAATATTTATGATAAAACAAAGAGTAATTTCATGAAACATGAAGCTATTTTAATACAAAAATTAATTGATTGTATTCATACCATTTTTCAAAAAATGTTTTATGAAATGGATATACTTAAAAAAGATATTAATATTTTTGAAACATTAATAACTAAAAAAAAGTTTAATGAATATGTTCAACAAAAATTAATGCAAGTTAAAAATGCTTATCAAGAAGAATTAAAACATTATAAAGAAAGTTATCAATCAGAAGTACAAGCAGTATCTGAAGCAATGAGTATTGAAATTAAATCATTAAATCAACAGTTAAAAAAATGTCAAGAAATAATGACCCTTGGTACTTCAGTTATGTCAACTCATAGTCATATTACCAATAATAATAATAATAATAATAATAATAATAATAATAATAATAATAATAATAATAATACATTAAATAATATACTTTCAACTAAATTTAGCACAGATAATTTCTTATTAATGAGTAATTTCCGTAGTAGTATAGGTCCAAATAATAATAATAATAATAATCAATTTATTAATAGTGTTAACAGTACTACTACTAATAATAATACAATTAATGATGATAAAAAAGATAATTATTATTCTTTTGAAGAAATTATACAAATGTATCCAGTGGAATCTAATGAATGGATTAAACGTGATCGTTATTTCACAGAAAAAATGGTTAGAAAAAGAATAAAAATGGAAATAAGTCAAAAAATAAGTCAATTACAAGCTAAATATGAAACGGAAAAATCTAAACTTAATTCTTATTATTCCATGGAATATAATCGTTTAGCCACTGAAATTAAATCAAAATGTTATCGTGCAGTAATACGACTTAAAAGTCAATTAGAATATAAAATGAATCAAGTAAAAAATTTAAATCGACCTTTAATAAAATCATCATCATCATCATTATCTCTATTAAATCCTACAGATCCTATACCATTATCATTACCAAATTTATCACCACCTTTACCACCATCATCTCCAACACTTTTACTATCAACATCACCTTTATCATCACCACTATTATTACCTATATCTTCATCATCACCTCAATTACAACATATACCTTCTTTACAACAAAAATCACAAAAATTAAATCAAAAACAACAACAACAACAACAACAACAGGAATCTCATCATTACTATCAAAATCAAAATAATTATGATAATAATGAAAAAAATAATAATAATGTTATAACTACAAATCCTGTAAAAATAGAATTAAAACCCTATTTTGAAAAATTAGATGATTTAATTAATAGTACTTCCACTGTTACTACTACAACTACTGCAAATAATAATAATTATAATATTAATAAAAACAACAACAATAACAATAACAATAATAATAATAATAACAATAACAACAACAACAACAACAATAATAATAATAATAATAATAATAATAATAATAATAATAATAATAATAATAATAATAATAATAATAATAATAATAATAATAATAATAATAATAATAATAATAACAGTTTAAAATCATTTTTTAATTTAAATGATAATTATTTATTAGATGAAATACCAGTTCAAGTTAATTCACATTTAACTATTCAAACAACAAGTTCATCTACTAATAAAACGAAAATTAATCCAACTTCTTCTTCATCAACAGTTTTATCATTAAATTCAAATACAAATCATTATTTTATGGATTTATTAAAACCTATTTCTACTTCTATTTCACCTCCTTCTTCTATTTTTACTCTTATTAATAAAACAAGTGGTAATGGATATTCTAATGATAATGATTTTTTACTACCACAAAATACCTTTAATACTACATCAGCAACTACATTTTTATCTTCTAATAATAATACTAACGTTAATATCAATAATAACAAAGATATTACTAATTTCAGTAATAATAATAATAACAACAACAACAACAATAACAATACCAATACCAATAATAATAATAATAATAATTATAATTCAAATATAATAAATAATCATAATTCAAATCATACTAGATTTAATATATCTTATGATCCTTTATCAACAAATAAATTACAATCTTCATCTAATTCACATTCAACAATTACATCTAATCATATAAATGCTAATTTAGGAGAAGATTGGTCTTCAAAAATTACTACCACTACTACTGGAATTTCTAATTGTAATTATTCAAATATGAATCTACCTAATCATTCCAATTCTTATCCTAAAAATCGTTTGAATACTGTAAATCATTTAAATTCAAATTCTAATCTTTCTCATCGTCAAAATACTATAAATTCTTTATCAAAATTTGATTTATTTAATGATCAACGGCAAAAACAAAAACAAAAACAAAATCAACGATCCTATCCATCATTAGATTTAGATTTAGGATTAACTTGTAACAAAAATAATAGGGAAAATATTAATAATTATAATAACAATAAAAAAAATAATATTAATAATAGCAATAGTAATAATAATAATAATAATAATAATAATAGTTCTACTGTATCTTCTATATTAAATCCTTCATTTCTTAATAATAGTAATAATTCAGATTTAAAGAAAATATATAAAGAATATACAAAGCGATTAGGTAAAGAACGTTATGAAAAAAAGATTTTAATGAAAAAAATGGAAGAATATAATGTAAGTAATTGTACAACAAATTATTTTATTTTTTTTTATTTTATTTTATTTTATTTTATTGTTATTTGATTTATAAATATATATGTTAAAATTTGTTAATTAACTGTAATCATTTTATTTTAATATTATATATATATATATATATATATTTTTTTTTTCTTTATATTATAGGAAAAAATTGAATCATATAAAGATGTTCTATCAAAAGTTAATAAAAATAATAATAATGATTAGAACAAGAAATATATTTTTAATTGGTTTCATAATTAAAACATAATTCTCTTATTATATATTTAATAATTGAGAATATTTTAAATCATTTACTCTTTTTTTTTTTTTTTTTTTCTTTGTTTTTCTTTAGAATCTAAATATAATCATTAATTTGAAATAGATAATTTATATAATTAAGTTATTTATTTATTTTATATATATATGTATATATAATAATTTAAAATAATATATATATACATATATTTATAAAGTTCTCTGTTTATACATTTTTTTTAGAATATATATATCGTTTTATTTCTTTTCTTTTCTTTTCTTTTCTTTTTTTTTTCTCTCTTTAATTTTATTGTTTAATTTATTACATTTTATTATAAATATATATAAATTTAAAATAATATACCCATTCCTTTATAAATGTATATATACTTTCATTTTATATCATACATAATTACATCATAAAATATTTTTTTTTTTACAAATAGATTTATTTTTCATTAATTACTTCAAATTTGTATAATCAAAAGGAAAAAAAAAAAAAAAAAAAAATAATGTAAATATATATAAGAATTAAATTCATACATTTAGAAATTAGTAAATAATTAAACAAACTCTTAATAATAATAAATAAAGAAATTTAAATCATAATTTATATTATTTATTTATTTATTTATTTATATTTATATTTATATCATTAATTTATTTAATATTATTTATTTTACTTCATTAAAAACTTAATTTTTATAATTATATATTATATTAACAATAGAAAAAAAAAAAAAAAGGTATCATTAATTTATAAATTTCGTTTTCTTTCACTTTCTTTCTTTCTTTTTTTTTTTTTTTTTTTTTTTTTTACAAATCAATAGAATTATTATTATTAATATTAGTATATTATTATTAGAATAAAAGAAAAAATGAATATGAAAAGAAAAAAAGTAATGAAAAAATTAGAAAGAAAAAAAAAAAAAAATTAAATAAATAATGTTATATAGTTATGAATAATTTATATTTAATATTTAATATAATAAATGATAATTAATATAATGACAAATATACTTTTTTTCTTTTTCTTTTTTTTTTTTTTTTCAGTTCTTTTCATTAACTTATTTTGTTTTCTTGTTTTTTTAATAAAAGAGGAATAAGTATGAATAAAAAAAAAAAAAAAAAAAAGAGATAGTATTAAATATTAAAGTATATTACACTTTATATTAATAAAATATGTATGAAAAATAATTTAAAATTATTTGTAAATAATAATATATATAAATTAAATAATTAAAAATATTTAAATGATTAGATACATTATATATATTATATATATAAATTAAAGTTTATTATTTGATATAATGTGTATTATTTATAATTATTATAATTTTTTTTTTGTCCCTGAAAATAATTTTTATTTCCATTCCTTTATATGTATTATTGTTATTTATTATAAAATAATTTAATCATCATTATCTTCTGAATAATCTTCTTCTGATAATACTTGTCTTCTACTATCATTTTCTACTTGATTTAAAGTATTTACATCATCAGATGCTTCTTTCTTTCTTGTTCTACGACTAAAAAATAAAATAAATAAAATATAATATAATAAATAAAAGGTTTCATTAATATAATAATTATTTATAATTATCTTATAATTATTTTTATTTCACATACTTTATAATCTTTTTTGTTTTTCTTTTTGATTTTTTAGAATTCTTTTTCAAAAATGTTTTACTATGAGAATTAGGATGAACATCTTTCTTTTCAGCTGGTCCATAACCTAAAAGTGCAGCATCTTTATACATAAATAATTTAAATAATAATAAAAAAATATTTAAGTATATATTATACCATTTAAACAAATGAATTATATATTATTTATATTCAAATTATATTATACAATTTTATAACTATCTATATTAAAATATTTATAGATATTATATATGTATACTTACAAACTGAACCTAATTCTGTTCCTAACTTATTACTAAATTTTCCACTATTTAAAATATCCATTATTGGTTCAAAGTTTAGAGGTTGAGGTGTATATGGTAATGGTCTTGGACAACCCAAAATATCAAAGGATTTACTAAAGTTATTTTGCATTTCTGTAACTCTCCTGTTTTTTTTTTTTTTTTTTTTTTTTTTTTTTTTTTTTTTTTTTTTTTTTTTTAAAAATTTAATTTATTTTTTAATTTAAAATATTTAATAAAAGTAATAATAATTAATAACAAATATAATATACAATAATAGTAATAATGATAACGATAACAATAATACTAAATAAATAATAATAAATATAATAATAAAGAAAAAATCTTTTGTACCTTAATTCTGGTAAAAATTCATTCCATTTAGGATGAGATTGTAATGTTACATGAACATATCCATTTGGATGAGTATCAGCATGAAAACGTAAATTATTACACATTAAAATAATATAACCTCTACAATCTGTTGGTTCCTTTGAATTATAATGATCTTTTATATATCATAATTGATAATAAATAATAAATATTAAATATTAAATAATAATTATAGTAATAATAATAATAATAATAAATCAATTAATAATAATATTCATTATATCTATTACATATAAAAATAATATAAAACTTGAAAAAAAAAAAAAAAAAAAAAAAAAAAAAATATATATATATATATATATATTATATAATATTAATATTAACAATGGAATTACCTAATAATCTTGTAATTAAATGTGTTTTAGTAATAAGCTTTTTAATTGTTGGTGTATGATTTGATTTAATAACTAAATCAAATACTTTATAGAATAAATCTTGATATCTTGTATTAAATCTTTTATTATATATAATTAATATTATATAAATTAAAAAAAGATATTTATATAATGATATTAATATTTAAAAGTATAAAAAGATAAAAAAAATCATTTATATTAATTAGTATTTAAAAATAGAAATAAAATAAAATAAATTATATTAAAACAAAATAAAAAGTAATATTTACTTATATTCAAAGAACCAATTCACTAGCATTTTCCATGGAATATTTTCTAATACTTTAGGTAAACTTCTTGGGAATTTCTTTAAGGTTTCATATATTATTTCGAATAATTGTAACCTTGCTACACCAAATGGTTTTGATGCAACATATTTTTGACCAGTACTTTAATAATATTTGATAAAATTTGTATTAAATAATAATATTATTATAATAATAATTAGATGATAATTAGATAAAAAAAAGATGATATATATATGTATATTGTTTATTTATTATAAATATTTACGTTTGTTTTTCAGTATTAGATAAAGAATACTGCATTCCCAAACATAAGTCCCATACGAATTCTCTTAAATATATAAATACTAATATTTTTTTTTTTATTAATAATATAATGATATTATATATATTTATATTATATAATTATTAATAAAAAAAAAAATTAATATGTAGTTAATATATTATTATTATTATTATATTGATTATTATTATAATATATAATAATATATTAATACAAACCACTAAAACGAAATTGTTGAAGAGGATAAATTGGTGGTGGTGGTGGTGTATCATCAAACATTGATGGAACAGGTGTATATATACTAAAGTTTTTAAAAATAGATTAATAAATAATAAATAATTTTAATTTTATGAATTTTTTGATTATTATTAAATAATAATAATAAATACCTCTTAGTAACAATAGAATATAAAATTTCAATAGAAGCATTTCTTTGAACTTCTCCACTATAATTTTGTTTTTCGGCAATATTCTTTTTTAATATTATATATTGATTAATTATTAATGAATATAAAAATTAGTTATTTTAAAAGAACAATTTTATTTATTAAATAATTTAATAATTTGATTAGTTTTATTAATTTTAATTTTAATTTTTTTTTTTTTTTTTTTTTTTTTTTTTTTTTTTTTTTTTTTTTTATTTATTAGTATATATTTATAAATAAAAATTATAAAACTTACATCAATTAAATTTATAATACATGATGGATTAGATTGAACTGCTTTAAAAAGAATATTACTATTCTCATGCCTTGAACCTTTATAAAAAAAAATAACAAATCGATTATATATTATTTAATAAAATTTTATATTACTATGAATTTGTATTAATATATATATATATTATTAATAATAATTAATAATTACTTTGTTCAATTATATTATCAAATAATTCAGATACAGCTAAATATTAATATTAAAATAATAATTATTTCATAATAAAATTAATATTAAATTCATTGTATAGATTTAATTTTTAAGTTAATGTTTTTTTTTTTTTTTTTTTTTTAATTTTAAATAAATTACCTGATATTGTTTCTGGTCTTGGTTTTTCTATAAAGAAAATTATTTTGATATATATTAAAAAATTTATAAAAAAATTAAAAATAAAATAAATAAATTATTTATCTTTCATTTAATTAATAATTCCCTAATAAATATTATTATAAATAATAAATACCAAGATCAAGAAGACCAAGAACCTTTATAATATTGAATAAGAAATATATATAATAATTATATTTAATATTATTTAATATTATATTAATACATATTATTTTTTATTATTATTTAATTATTATTTAATTATTATTTTTATTTATTTATTTATTTATTTATTTATTTATTTATTTATTTATTTATTTATTTATTTATTTATGTATATTTCTTACTGATTCAAGGAAATCTAGTTCATTTAAATGATCATAAATCTTTATTTGGGCATCCGATGAATAATAATCGGAAAATATTGTTTTTATTAATGCTGTCATAACAGGGGATTCATGAATATACTTTAACATATCGAAGAAAGCATGACTTAAATAATCTGGTGAAACTAATAAATCAGCAAAGGAACTTCCATTTAATGCAATTAAAAATTCCCATGCCTTTTTAAAATGATTCATATTACCATCAGATTTTGGTAAGAAAACATTTAATAAAGAATCACCTAATAAATTATATTTTTATTATTTATAAAAAGTTTAATAATATATCAATATATAAATAATAAATAAATAATACTACTAATAATAATGATATTTTTAACTTAATAGATAATTCTTATATATAATAATTTATTAATAGAATTAATATATATGTAATATATTTATATTAATTTTATTATTATTATTATTTACCGATAATAAAAGATTTTTCTTTCATTAATTTATCAGCAAATTCTGTACGTGAACAAAGAATTTCCATTACATTATATGATCTTTTCATGACTGTAATATCTTCTCTTTCACGTACTCTATAAACATCTTCATCAATAGTCAGATAAGACGGTAAAAGAAATAGATCGTTTTCATCAATTAATTCTATATCATAATCTTCAATATTATCAATAGTATCTAATTGAATACCATCATCCTTTTCTAACACATTAAATAAATTTTTTGAGTTATATTTTTCATATGGACTATGTTGTTCATTTTCATCATCGTCATCATCTTCATCATTTTCATCACTTTTATCACTATTACTATCATCATCATCATCATTATTTTTATTTTCATTATTAATTTTATTAGGATTGTTTTTCTGATTCTTATTTTTATCGTTATCATTAGACAATGTATCATTTTTAACTTCTCTACCTTTCTCTTTTATTTCTGTATCAGATTTTTTATTTTTTGAATTTTTTATATCTTCACTATGGGTATTTTTATTTTTATCATAATGATTATGATTCTGTTCTATTTCTTTTAATAAACTTATTTTTTCATCATCTTTTTCTAATTCTGATTTGTTCTCTTTTGGAATATATTCAGGAACTCTTGCCAAATAATTTAAAAACATTTTTAGACATTCTTTATATAATATTAATATTAAAATTTTATTTTTAAATATATTATTCATTTTAATTTTAATAAATTTGTAATGTGAATATTAAATAAATAAATAAATAAATAATAAAAATAATAATAAGAATAATAATTAGAATTTTTAAAAGGATTAATGTTTTATATTATTATTATAAATTAAATTTATGGTAAAATATTAATATAAATAAATGTATATTTATATTCAATTTAAAAAAAAAAAAATAAAAAAAATAAAAAATATTATACCATCATAATCTACTAAAATTTGAAAAAGTTCTTTATTTATAGATGGATTATCCATATCTAATAATTTTTCGAACATTTTCGGTGCAGTTCCTTTAATATCATTTGGATCGAATCCTTCTTTCTTTGGATCAATTGTATTATATTGTACTCTTGCATTCTATTCATTTTTGTTATTGTCGTTGTTATTCATAATATATATATATATTATAGTATTTTAATAAAAAAATATATTTAATATAATCTTACTTTTATATGAAATAAATGATAACATATATATAAATGTATAAATATAAATATATTTCATATATTACTCTAAATGAATTTAACGCTGAAGAAAATGATAAACTAAAGCTTGGACTAACAATAGGGTCATTATCTTTAACAATAGGACTATCATTAACTATTATATCATCATTAACTATGACATCATCATCTACATCATCATGTACTATAACATCATCGTCAACATCATCATGTACTATGACATCATCATCATATACAATAACTTCGTCATCAACATCTTCATGAACAATGACATCATCATCATATACAATAACTTCGTCATCAACATCTTCATGAACAATAACTTCATCATCAACATCCTCATGAACAATAACATCATCATCATAATCAAATGGATTTATTTCTTCTTCATCTTCTTCTTTTTTGTCCTGTTCTTTTTCAGTTATATTTCCATTTTTTATTTTTGTCTCTTCGTCATTTTCTTTAGTAATTACTTCAATGCTTTTTTCTGTAATAATTGTTCTTTCAATTGAATCCATGGTTTTTTAATGTTGGTACTAAATTTTAAGGTAAAACGTTTTTTTTACCATTATGTTGAAGTTATGAGATAAGATTTACAAAGTTATATAAAAAGAAATATATTTACATTTTATAATTATATATATTATTATAATAAAAAAATATATTAAAATAAAGTTAATTATTATGTAGTATATATATATATATTTATTATTTATTATATATTATATATTATAAGTAAAAGTTCTATATTTATTGTTCTAATGTTTTGATAATATAACAAAATTTTTATTAAAATAACATTTTTTATTAAAACAATTATATCATTCTTATATTTTTTAATTATTTAATAAAATAACTAAATATTATATTTATTGTATTTTTTATTATATTTTTATAATATGCATATTTATGTATTTGTATATATATATTTAAATTTAATTTAAATATTTTCTTGTTTAATATCTTTCCTTTTTTAACAAATAATATAAGAAAACTTTTATAATTATGAATATCAAATAAATTCCATTCTATTTTATGATTATTTTATATATATAATTTTAGGTTTAATACTTTATTTATTTATTTATTTATTTATTTATTTATTTATTTATTTATTTATTTATTTATTTATTTATTTATTTATTTATTTATTTATTTATTTATTTATTTATTTATTTAATTGTTTATTTATTTATCAATTTGAAAAATAAGAAAATGGAATATATTTATATTTAAACAGAAATACGATAAAGCTTTATATAATAAATATATAATATCTCCTTGTATTATTCTTTTTCTTTCTTTTTTCCATTCTTATATTATTATATTTAGTATTAAACCTTTTTTTTATATATTCATTTATTCATAGTACAATTTTTATAGTTTCTAGTCTTATTATTATTATTTTTATTTTTCTTTCAACTATTCTATTATTTTATTATTAATACTTTTTATTTTATTTTTTTTTATTGTTATTATTATTATTATTTCTCTGTTTATATTTTGATTTATATTTAAATTTCTATTTATTTTTATTGAAAATTTCCCCTTTCGCTTTTTCTTTTTTCCTTTTTGCTTTTATTTTTGATTTTACTCTCGTTTATTGCTTTTGTTTACTGTTACTGTTTTTATTATTGTTTTTGTTACTGTTTTTGTTTTTGTTTTTCATTATTATTTCGATAATATTCAATATTATTCCTGAAAACACACATTTTAAATTCTTTGAGGTTTTTTTATACTCCATAAATACATATATAAACAATTGGTATATATATATTACTTATTTCAATATTTTTGTTTTCTTGCTCGTATTATTTATTTATGTATTTATTTACTTATTTATTTATTTTATTCCTTTTTTATTCTTTATTTATAAAATAACATTATATTCTCATTATTCATCCATTTAAGTTTAAATATCAATTTCAATTTAGTGATATTACCTCTTATACAATATATTAAAATTTTAATAAGGACAAATTAAGATATAAACATAAAATTTTTTATAATCTTTTCCTTTTTTTGTATATTATTGATTTTTATGAATTTTCGTCCTTTTACATTAATATAAATATTAATTAATAATATATATAGTATTAATAATTTAATTAAATTTATAATTATATTATAATTAAAAAAAAAATTATTCCATTAGTAATATAATATTTTTATTAGCAATTTGTACTTTTGTTTATTTTTTACTTTTTAACTTTTATTATATATTATTATATATTACTATTAATTAATATTATTTAATTATTATTATGTATTTTTTTTATTTATTTATTTCTTGTTATGTAACATATAAATTAATTTTTCCATTTATTATATATTAAAATATTATTAAAATATAATATCGTATATTAATATACATATCATCATTTATTAATATTGTATGTTATTCATTTATTAATATTCTATAAATTATTAATAATTGAAAAGTTTTATTTATTCCATTATATACTTATCATTACCTTTTTTATATTTATTATTATTATTATTATTATTATTATAAAATGAGGGGGTTGATTTTTCGTTTATTTCTTATCCTTATTATTTTAAACTTATTTAATGAATTAATTAACTATTCGTTGTTGCTTTCGTTTATTTATGATTATTTTATTATTGTTTTATGTTTTATTATTGTTATGTTTATTGAAAATAAATGTAGTTGACTAAATGTATGTGTATGATTTTTTTTAATTTATTTTTATGGTATTTTATGATGTATGATTTATATTAATTTTTTTTTTGTATTTTTTTTTATATTAAATCAAATTTAAATATTAAAATAATAATATAAAAATATTATTATTTAATTATTATTGTAATTGTTATTATTTTGTTATTATTATTATTATTATTATTATTATTATTATTATTATTATTAACCATCTACTATTATTAAAAACATGTTTTCGTCATTTTATTGTTAATATCATTTATTTTAAATGATATTTAATATTTTTATTTTTCTTTAAAATGTCTATTAAATATAATATTATTATTATCTTATTTAATTATTTTTTTTTATTATTATTGTTAATTATAATACTAATTTTTAAAAAAAAAATTATCCTATACTTTAAAATCCAATATTCAATAATTAATAATTAAATAAATAATTGATAGAATTAGATAAATATAATAATATAATTATAGAAATAATATTAATTATTTATTAATTTAATGAAAATTAGACTTTAAAATCATAATAAATAATAATAATAAATAAATAAAATTATTACTATATTTTTAATATTAGTAGTTATTGTATAAATAATAGTAAATATTTATTATGGTCTATTTATTTATTATATAATATTTATTGATTATAAAGCTTAAATATTAATATTATCTTAAAATGAAAATATAATAATAAACTTTGTTTATTATTAATTTATTAATATATAACTATGAAGTTTAGTCTTGAAAAGGAGATAAAATTTTATGTTTGATTAATATTTTAAATTTCAATTTACTGATTATAGTAATAATATATATATATTAAATTAAAAAGCAATGCAAAAAAAATATTAATAATAACATATACAGAATCTTTTTTTTTTTTTTTTTAATTTTATTTTGACCTACATATAATTTGGCAATAATTATTAAGTTAATTATGATACTAAAAATGTGACATATAAAGATTGTGGTAACAAAATATTAATTTAATAAACTTTAATCATTTTATTTATTACATTTATATGTTAATTTTTTTTTTTTTTTTTTTTTTTTTTTTTTTTTGATTTTTTTGATTTTTTAACAAAAAGAAAACATGAATGAATATAATGTATATTTATTATTTAAAAAGAGATTTTTATAAAAATTAATTAAATGGTTTACAAAATCATATAATCATTTCAATAATGAATTAGATTATTAATAATCAGAGTATAAGTAAATTAAAAAACAAAAACTTTATAATTATTAAATATATATTATTAATACTGATAATTTAAAGCATACATAAAAATTAAAGTACATTTAATATAAAATAAAAAATTATTATTCACATCTTTTTTTTTTTTTATCATTATATTAAAAATTAAATAATATTTTAATTTATAACATTGCTAAAAAAGGTAATATTGTTACTAGAGAATTTAATAATATTGTTAGAATGGCTAATTGAATAAAAATAAAACTTGGTTATTTTAATATTTTAAATATTTAATATATATTAACTTTTAAGTATTTTTTAAAAAAATAAAATAACCAAGTTATATTATTTTAAAAAATCATTAATACTAACATACATTATACATATTTTATAAATCGATCCTATATTCTTTCAATCTTTTTGAATTTGATAAATATGATATATATTTTTCTATTTAATGAAAAAATATTAATATATATATTTATATTTTAGAAGTTTTTTTTTTTTTTGTTTGTTTGTTTGTTTGTTTAGTTTCTTTTTTTTTTTTTTTTTTGTTTGTTTGTTTGTTTGTTTATTTGTTTAGTTTCTCTTTTTTTTGTTTTGTTTTGTTTTGTTTTGTTTTGTTTTGTTTTTTTCGTTTTTTAAAGAAAAAAGGAGACTCTAATATAATTAATTTAATAAAAAAAAATTTTTTTGACATAAACATTTATCATATAATTTTCATCATGTTTAAGTAAGTAAAGTTATATATATTATCATCATCAAACATTCATTAATTTTTAATATATTTTGTCTCAAAAATAATGGTGTTTGAGCTGATAACTTCAGGATTTCACACTTCCCTAAATGATACAGTATTACAAATTAAAAAAAAAAAAAAACATATATATTGTATTAAAGATAATGTAGTGGCCATTAAATCCCTTTGGGATTATCATTATCATTTCATATTAAAAGAACTCTGAATATATAAAAGATCTAAAAATAAATATAATAAAATCTAATAATCTAATAAACAATAAAAAATATAATTTAAAAGTTAAGATTATTTTATATATATAATATATTATTTCGATATCCCTTTGGAATTATCATTATCATTTCATATAAAAGAACTCTGAATATATAAAAGATCATCTAGAAATAAATATAATAAAATCTAATAATCTAATATACAATAAAAATAAAATTTAAAAGATAAGATTATTTTATATATATAATATATTATTTCGATATTATATCATTATAAACAATTTTGATTTATTCTTTTTTTTTTTTATACTTTATTTATTAGAAAAAAAAAATAAATAAATAAATAAATAATTACTACTCGTAAAATAATTCTTTTTTTTTAGACTTGGATTAATCTTTATTTAAAATAATTAATTTAAATTAATCATTCACAGAAAATATAGATTATATAAAATGTAAAATAAACAAAAGTAATAAAAGATACAATTGAAAAAAATAAAATTTATTGCAGATATTAATCAAATTTAAATTTTTTCCTTTTAATTTATTTAATTTTTTTTTTTTTTTTTTTTTTTTTTATGGCACACAATTTGTACGTTACTTTCATTTATTTAATATTTTTAACTTTCAACCTTTTCCCATATTCAACAACTGTAATACCAATATATCTTTACACTACAAAAAAAAATATTTTTTTACACTTAAAATCAAGCAATTAAAAAAAGATTTTTTATTATTATAATAAATTTTATTTATTTGCTTAAAAATTAAAAAAAAACTTATTACTTTTTAAAATGAATTATAATCTCTCTTCTCTCATTTTTTTTTTTTTCTTTTTTTTTTTTTTTTTTTTTCTTTTTATAATATATATAAATAATTATTTTTTTAATTATTCTTATATAATTATATAAAAATTTTCTCTTAAATTAAGTTTTTTAAAAGAAAAAAAATTATATATATATATTTATAAATGTTTTCAAAGGAATCAATTTTAGGTTATATTAATGGTATTATATTTATCATTTGTATTATTTTGTCTTTTTATATTAATATTTAATATTTTGTTATTTTTTTTATTATTATTTTTTGGTTTATTTTTGTTTTATGTCTTTATTATTTTATCATGATATTATAGAAAAATATAATCGATTAATAATTTAATGCCTAATATAGATTGCTTTTTTTTTTTTTTTTTTTTGAATATAATAATTTCATTTGCCTTTTATATATATATATAATTATTTTTCCTTTATTTTCTTTTTTTTGATTTTTTTTTTTAATTTTTTTTTTTTTTTTTTTTTTTTTTTTTTGATATCTTTTCATAATATCAATTTTTTTTTCATTTTAATCTTGATATTATCAATATTCCCATCTTATAAATGAATATAAATATATATTATTTAAAAGATTACTCAAATTATTAATGAAATAAGAGATAGATTATTTTATATAAAAAGTAATTGCTTAAATATTGGGTAATGGTAAATTATGTTAGGTAGGGTTGGGTAATTTAAAAATATACATACATAAGTATTTACAATGTTTTAATGTAATATTCGTTATTTTTTTTTTTTGTATTTTTTTTTTGTTTTCTTTTTTTTATTGTGTTGTTGTTATTGTATGTGTGTGTGTATGTGTATGTGTATGTTTTGTTTTTTGTTTTAAAATAAATTAAACTATGATTTAATTTATAATACGAAAATAAATAAAAAATATTTCTTTTTTACCTTATTCTATATCTATATGAAAAACATATAATATTAAAAATAAAATTAAAAAAAAATATTTGATCATACGAAATACTTTAATAGATTTTAAATTTAAATATAAAAATTTAAAAATGAAATTTTAATATAAAAAATTTTAGAAATTAACTATGTGAATTATGCTTATGGTTTAATTTAATTTAAATGATTATTTTTGATGAGTTCAAAAAAAATACCATTAAACACTATGAATAAAAAAATTTCTATTCTAAAATGTAAAATAATATTTCTTTTGTATTGATTGTTATTAGCGTTTTTATATTACTTTATTATAATTCATTTGCGTTTTTTCAATGTTATTTAATTTATGAATTGTTATTAGTGAATATGTATGGTTATTTTTAATTGTAATTATTTAGAATATATTATTATTGCTTATGAATTTTGGAAAAAATTTAAAAGTTTTATACTTTTATTTTTTATGACATCCATTTGTTTTTCATTCATTTGATTATTTAAATGTTTAAATGAAAATGAATTATCAAAACTCATTTTTTCATTCATCATTTTCTTACTTAATACTTTTTGATATAACTCAACACGATCTGAAAAGTTCTTTAACGATGTTGTTGGTTTATTTATTGCTTTGCCTTGAGAAAATTTTTGCATTGTTTTAATATTTAAAACTTCTTGATGGTTTATATCTCTAATATATTTCGCAAGACTTGAAGATTGAATGCGTTCTTTCTTTAATTGTTCTTCTAAATCTTTATTATTATTCATAAGAATATTAATTTCTCTATTCTTTTTTAATTCCATCTTTTTATTTTCAGATTTCCAATATTCTTCTCTATCCTTTTGTTTCTTTTCAATATTCTTTATGGATTCTTCTAAATTTTTATTATTTTCTTCTAATATCTTAGAATCTTTTTGAAGTAGTTTTACTGATTTAGACATAATTTCTAAATCATTCTTTAATAAATCTTTTTGCATTGAAAGACTATCACATTGATTTTGTAATTCCTTCTCAATCTCACCATTAGACTTTTTAATCATTTCAATTTTTTTATTTGATTCTTGTTCAGAAGCTTCTTTCATTGATTTAATTTTTTCTTCATAGTCTTGACGGACCTTTTCAAGATATTCAATATCTTTTGTATGTTGTTTAATGAACTCTTTATTTTCTTCTTCTAATCTTTCCTTTTCCTTATTTAACTCATCAACTTCTTTTTCACGAATATCAATAACATTCCAAAGACCATTGACCTCTTTTTTACTATTAGAATTTAAGATCTTGTACTTTTCAATCTTTTCTTTAGCTTTTCTGTAGGACTTTTCAGCATGTTCTACTTCATCTTGAAGATTTTCAATTTGTTTTTCATTATCTTTAATTATTCTCTTTAATTCAGAAAATTCTTTCTTAAATTGGCGATGTTCATCACTTAATTTTCTCTTTTGGAGAATAATCTCATCATTTAATTGATCAATTGTCTCCTTTAAATTATTAATACGATCATTAGAAAAAACTAAAGCTTCATCCTTCTTTTTAATTATATCCCTTAAAGTTTCTATATCTTCTTCATTTTTCTTTTTATTTTGGCTAACATTTGCTCTAATTTCTATAGCTAAATTTTTGAATTCTTTATTTTGTATTTGTAAAAGTTTATACTTTTCATTTAAATCTTCCATAACTTTTTCTTTTTCATTTATTTGTTCAATAAGATTTTTATTTTGGGATTTTAATTCTTCAATGATTTTATCTTTAGAACTTAATGTTTCTTCTAATTGATGAATTTGTTTTTCATTTTGTTCTGAGGTTCTGGTATATATATCTTTTACATATATAACTTGTTGTTGAACATCTTCCATAGCATCAATTTCTTCTTGATCATTTTGAGATAATCCTTGGAAAAGATTTTCTAATGAGTTATGATATATTTGATTTTGTTCTTGAATTTCTTCAATAACATCATCTCTAAATTGTATTTCTTCTTTTAATTTATTTACTTCATTTTGATGAATTTCTTCATCTATTTTCATTTGATCCATCATTTCCGATAATAATTCTTCATAATTATTATCTTTTTCTGTATTTTCATTATTCTTCTGATCAATTTTTTTGTTTAATTCATTTATAATTTCTTTTTGTTCTACTACTTCTAATTCTTTTTCAGCTAATAATATATTATAATCACGAATAGTTTCATCTATAAATTCTTTTAAATGTTCTTCACATTGTTTCATATATTGTGAATCTTTTTCAATCAAATTTATAATATTTTTATCAACTGATAAATATTCTTCACTAAATAACTTTGATTCATTAATTGTTTCTTTGGTATGATCTTTAATTATATTTATTAATATAGCTTGTTCTTTTTGTAATAGTTGAACTTTCATTGTAAGTTTATTTAATTTTTCTCTTAGTATTAATTCATTTTTATCTTGACCTTCTTTATTTGTTTGTGTTTCATTATTGTTCCTTATATTTTCTTTAATTTTATATTTCATTTCATTTTTTATATTTTTTAATGATTCATTAATAATGGATTTTGTTTGATTTTTCTTTTGAATAGATGAATCAGAATCAGCTAAAGTACCATCTGAATCACTTATTAAACTTGAAGAAGAATCATATCCATTATTATCTTCAAATGTATCTGTAAGATCATCCTCACAGAATAATAATGGGGATTTTTTAAATAATTTTGAATTATCAAAAGGTTGAATTTCTGCAGTTTGCATGGTTTATCTTATTTAATTTGTTGAATTTGTTTTAATAATGCGTTAGGAATAAAATATGTATTATAAATATTAGTTGTATCTTATTTTGATTCAATTAATAAATTTAATGTCTTTATTATTAATATTTTACAGCCGTTGATTATATGTAATGATTTAATATCGTTTTTCTTTTTTTTTGTTTAAAATAATATAAAATTTCGTTTATTAATTTGAATATATTAAAAGTTAATATGCGTATTTTAAAAATGCGTTTATTTAATTTACAAAAGTATCAATAAAAATTTACTTTAATGTCTATAATATTTATTAATATTATATATTTAAAACTAGTGGATATATTTTTAAAAATGTTTATTAAATTATTGACTTTTCTTTTTAAAAAAAATTATTGTATATCTATTATTGAGATATCTATCACTCTCAAATACTATTGTTATTATTTTAAAAAACAGAAATATTACTTTATATTTAATATAAATTAATATTTTAATTTTAATTATATTTTTTAGATTATTTATTATACTTTTAAAAAAATAGATTTAAAATAAAAATATATTTTTTTTTGTTTTTGTAAATTATTTTTTTTGTAAAATTATTTTTTTATTTATTTTTTAATTTTTTTTGATTTTCAATATTTTTATATTTTTTATATTTATTTTGCGCGTTTGAAAATGCGAATTTTATTTTTTTTATGTATATTTTTATGTATGTATATAATTTTTATTTATTTAAAAAAATTATGATTTTATTTTAATTTTTTTATTAAAAAAACTAAGATTTATTTTTAATTTTATTATTATTTTTATTTTTTGTTCTTTATTTTTTCTTTTAAATTTAGGAAGAATTTTTATTTTTTTTATTTTTGTTTTTCAATTTTTTTATTTTCTAATTTTAATCTATTAATATTATATTTCTTTTATTATTTTAATCTCTTCATTTTTTTCTAATCTTTAATCTTCCTTTATTTAATTGAACAATCAATTTCAATAATACTTTTATGATCTATATTTTCTTGAAGCAAACATTGAAAAGAAATTAGCACAACAAAGGGATTTTATTATTCTTTTATATGAATATTGAAAAAAAAAAATTTTTTTTTGTCCATATATTAAAAAATAATGGAATTAATAATTTAATAAATTAATATTTACCATTTAATATATTTTTTTTTAGCCTTATTAAAGAATATTATTAAAACCAATAAAATAAAAGTATTAATATATGGAAATTAAATTAATAATTATATTACTAATATATTAAAATTTATTAAATATATAAATTGTTACACAATTTAGCCTTTTTTAAATATTCTATAAAAAAAGAATAATAATATTAAAACATAAATACAATTGAATATATATTGCTAATATAAAAAATAAGTATTTTATATATAATATTAATTTTATATACTATTTAAACTTTTAATGACATATTTTCATATAATATTTTCATATAATATTATATAGATTATCAATATATAAATTGTATTGTTTAATATATAATATTAAATAATTTAATAGAAAAAAAAAATTTTTATATACTGAAAAGCCTTAATATTTTTGATAATATCAAATATCAATAAATATATTAATAATAATAATCCATTTACATATTGTAATATACATAATGTATTGGCAGTTTACAATTGATATTAATAATATATAATACAAATTAATATATTATTAAAATTTATAAATAATATATTATGTAAATACTTAATTAAAACTTTAATATATAAATAATTTTAATTCCTTGAATTTTATGAATTAGAATAATATATATAATTAATATATTTAAATATATTATTTTATATAATATAAATGTACATTTTTTTTTTAAAAAAAGTAGTATTGAAATACTTTTTTATTTCTTTATTATTTATTATAATTATACTTGTAATAAAATTATTTTATAGTATTATAATATATTATTTATAATTTAATATTAAACTATATTAAATTAAATTATTAACTATTACTAATTATTAATATTAATACTTTTATTATTAATTATATATTATTTATTTAATATTTAATTTCATTTATTTATATATATTTTTGAATAATATTTAAATATATATTATAATATCATAATTATACAGAAATAAAGAATACTCTATGATAGAAAAATCGTGATTGTAGCGTGACATTAAAAATTTATATAACATTTTCAAATACATACTCTATAAAAATAATTTTTATGTATTATCTATTCATGAGTATTCTGTATATCATATTAATAATAAAAAAAAATTAATTTAATATTTATTAATAGCTATAATTTTATTAAAATTGTTTTTCTTTTCCTTTATTTTTACTTTCTATACATTTATAAATAAAACTCATGATTAATAATTATTTAAAAAAAAAAAAAAAGATAATAAAAAAAAGGTTATTATAATATAAATACTCTATGTATTTTAATTATTAATAAATTATATTTATTAATTATTAAATAAGAAAAAAAATAAAAAAAATAAGTTTAATATAATTATTTTCTATAATTTATGACAAAATCTTAAGGTTTAGAAAATAATTAAACCCCTTTAAATTTTTTATAATTAAAAAAAATATTATCAATTTAGATAATAATATGATATTAGATATTTTTAAAATTTTCTAATATTATATAAAAAATTGTTATAAATATTATATAATATGAATATTGTTTATACTTTAAAAAAATGAAAAAAAAATTAAGGAAACACACTTATTAAAAGTTGATTTTTAACATTTTTTGGTAGAAAAAAAAAGTTAATTTTTTTTCTACCAAAAAATGAAGAGCAGGTAAAGTAAATAAAATGAAGAGCAGTTAAAGTAAATAAATTAAATATAAAAATTATATTTAATATATTAATAAAATATTATGAACTATATTCATTGAAATATTAATATTGAAAAAAAAAAAAAAAAAAACTCAGCTAATTCCTATTTAATTAATTATTTTTTATTTTAATATTTAGTTAATTAAATATTTAATTTATTTTATATATATTTATTTATATTATAATATATATTAAAATAAATTAAAAAAAAGGGCTTAATCCATACTTTCTATTTCTAGCTTAAATAATTTTAGTTTAACCCAAATATCATATTAATAATATATTTAAATTATATTATTAATATATAATAATATCAAATATTATATAATGATATAATATTTGATAAAAAAGTATTCAAGTTTTACTTCTGAACATTGAAATCAAGTTATCTCAAAATTCTTGAACAAACTTTTGAAAACTCTTAATCATTAAAATTCTCACTTCACTATAATAATTAACATAGTGAAGTAGTAAGAGTTTATATTTGCATAAAAATATACAATTATACATATTTTTGAAAATTGTTTTTAATAAATTTTTATAAAAATAAATTAATATTTTAATATAATTATTAAGCACTATATATTAAAAAATTGTAAATTATATAAAAATTATTAAAATCAACTTATTTTCTTATTAAATTTTGTGATACCTTTCTATGAAAGGTATATATATTAAGATGTAATGTATTATGTCTAATATATACGCCACAATATATTATATAAAAGTTAAAAGTCTCTGGTTCCGATGGTTTCCTCATTGATTTAAATTTTTCGATAGGACTTGTTAGTTAATGTATATATTAGCAAAATAAAAAATATCTATTTTTAGATTCATGATCTTGAGAATTATGATCAATTTCTATAATTTCAATGATAGATTGACGTCAATAGTTTGAGACCATGTACTGTTAAAGAGTGTACAGCTAAACTAATCAATATTTAGAAATACATAGAACACCGGTCAGTGTTCGATACCCATAGACAAAAGTAGATCTACTCCAATATGAAGAAAGAAGGTACACTCTATGTGATGAGTCATATATGTTAATCTATATTATATCTTTTAAATTTTATTATAAAAATACTTTATAATCATACTTGAAGTATTAATAGAATATGAATTTCATTGTTTTTTATATGATTTTTAAAAATCATAATATATCACTAGTCAATATATAAATAAATTAGGTAATAGTTGCTATTATGTCAACTTTATAGAAAGTTGTTCTAAAAATTTCAAAATGAAATACCTCTTAATATTTAATATTTGATATTAAATAAATACTAATAAATACAATAACCAAAGTTATGAAAGAAAATATTAAAAGAAATGAACACTATAAAAGACAAAGAACATGGAATTATTGATACTAAAACTTATAAAAAGAAAGATAATAAAAAAAAGACAATTTTTTTACTTATAAATATATATATAGTATTTAATTAAAAAAATAATTAAAAAAATATTAAAATATATAAAATAAGCAAATGAAAAAAAAAAATTAACAATTTAATGTTGTTAAAAAAATATTATATTTAGTTTTTATTTTTTTTTTTTTTTTAATGAAATAATTTAAATATCTTATATTTTTTATTAACCAAAAACAAGTAATGGAAATTGGAAAAATAAATAATAAGAAAAGAAATAAAATATTATATATAATATATTTATAATAAAAAATATAAAAGTGATATAATAATAATAATAATAATAATAAAAAAAAAAAAAGAAAAACTTTAAGAAATAAATTTATATATAAAATATATTGAATATATTTTATAGTAAGTATAAATTAAAAGATATAAAACCCAAGAAAAAAATTACTTTTTGAAACATAAAAATGTAAAAATATATATTTAAAATTTTAAACTTTATAACCACAAAAACGGAAACCTTGGTAATTTATATTCAAGATAATAATTATACAATAAATATTTAAAATAAAAGTAGTTTTAGCTCTATAAATGGATAAAATGTAATGTATTAGATAAAATGTATACGCCGCATCCATAATATTATAGCATATGTATTTTATGAAGATAATAATATTTGTAACTCTTATATAGTAATATAAGACAAATTTGTTAATAATTATCATTTATTAAAAATAAATTACGAAATACAAATACAATCCAAATTTAATTATTTATTTCCTAATTTAATTATGATTTCTTATTAATATTTATTTGTAATGAAAAAAAAAAGTATATAAACAAAAGATATTACTTTAAAATTAATTTTAAAACAAAAATAAATAAATAAATAAATAAATAAATAAATAAATATTTTTTTATTTATAAATAAATAAAAAAGAAGAAAGAAGAAAGAAGAAAGAAAGAAAATATAAAAACAAAAGAAATTACTTTAAAATAAAATAATAAAAATCTATAAACAAGAAAAAAAAAAACCACTTGTAAATAAATAAAAAAAAAAGAAAAAAAAAGAAAAATAAAAGAAAAAGAAAATTAATTTAAAATAAATTTTATAAAAAAAATAAAATAAAAAAAAAATAAATTAAAATAAATAAAAGAAAAATTAATAATTAAATTACTCGAAGCATTGTTTCTCATTCAACTCTAATCAAATCTTCAAAACAAGAAAAAGAAATAAAAATGAAAGAATACATTAAAGGTGCAAATCCTTATATGCCATTTTGGGAGCATGTTCCAGATGGTGAACCACGTGTTTTTGAATATAATGGAGAAAAGAGAGTCTATGTTTATGGTTCTCACGATACCCTCAAAACTGAATATTGTGGCCCGGATCAAGTCGTTTGGAGTGCACCAGTTGATGACTTAACAAATTGGACTTACCACGGAGTTTGCTACAATTCTACAGACGGTTCAATCTTGTATGCACCAGATGTTGTCCAGAAGGGTGACACTTTTTATTTGTACGCAGCTGAAGAAAAAGGATCTAGAATTATGGTAGCAACAAGTAAAAATCCTGCAGGACCATTTACAAACCCTATTAAGACAGATCTTGGTTTTGATCCAGGAATTTTAGTTGATGATGATGGACGTGTTTATGCATACTGGGGATTCTGTAAGCAATACTGTGCCGAATTAAATGATGATATGGCAACAATTAAAAAAGAAACTCAACGAGAAAACGTTATTAAACATAGTGTTGTCGGCACATGGTCTCCAGATGATGGAATGCAAGATGAAAATGATGCGTTTTTCGAGGCTTCTTCTCCTCGTAAAATTTTTGGAAAATATGTTTTAATTTATTCCAAACGTTATTACACTCATCATCCAGAATATGGAGTTTATGAGGATTGTAACGGATTCCTTTCTTTTAAATACAGTGATACTCCACTTGGAGATTACAAGATGGGTGGTGATATAAGTTTTAATGGTGGGGAAGTTATTCCTAATGGTGATGGTACAAATTCTATGACATATCGTTGGGGAAACAACCATGGAAGTATTGCAAATGTAAACGGTCAATGGTATATTTTCTATCATAAACAAATTGGAACTAATGAATTTGCTCGCCAAGCAATGGTTGAACCAGTTGACATTGCAATGGATAAAAATGGCCGTATCTTTATAGGTAAGATTACATACAAGGATGGAGAACCTATTGCAAGTGAACCTGTTGAAATGACTTCTCAAGGAGCCCATGTCAACGGTTTAGACGCACGTAAAATTATCTCCGCTGGTTATGCAATTCACATTTTCGGTGGTGCAAAAGGAGGCTATAACGGCGGTCTTCATGGTGCATATATCAAGCCTGTCTATGATCAATTTGATAATTTATCAGAACCAATTGTTGATATTACAGGAAATCTTACTGTAGGATTCCGTTATTTACAATTCGGTAATAATTCTCCTCAAACCGTAACAGCTGACATCACTGCATTAGAAGACTTGACTGTAAATGTCCGCGTCGATGATTACAAGGGCAAGGTAATTTCATCTTTTGCCATGAAAAAAGGAGGAAAAACTGCAACTGCAAAACTTACAAGTGGTGTAGTTGGAAAGCATGCAATTTACTTTGAGTTCTTATCCTCTTCAAAGAATATTATTGCAGAATTTGATAAATTCACATTTGATTAAATGGAATTTTTGTGATTTAAAAATTAAATAAGAGTAACTCAAACTTTTTTTTTACAAAGTTGTATTATTTTAGTTTTATTAATAAATTTTAATTATAATTAAAAAAAATTGTGTACATTATATAATTGTATAAACTACTATCTTCTTTTTTTTTTTTTAAAAAAAAAAAAAGAAAAAAACGAAAAAAAAAAATTAATTTTAAATGCATATATTATTATTCATCTCTATTTTATATATAATGATGAAAAATTAATAATCATCCATTAAATTTATTAATAAAATATTAATTACATTTTATATAATGTATATGTATATATAATAAAGAAACATATATAATAATATATTTAAAATAAATAGTATGTAACATTAAAATCTAAATAAATAAAAAATAAATAAATAAATAAAATATTTTAGTTATAATTGTTACAATTATGTATTGTAATACAAACTAAAAATTATATTTTATTTCAAGTATGACAAAATTAATTAAATTTTAAAATAATAATTTCTGAAAAAAAATTTTTTATTATTAAATAATAAATTGATTACAATATCTATAATTCTTTTTTATTATTTAAAAGAAATGTTATAGTTATTATATAATATATATAAAAACAAATAAAATGAATAATGATTATAATAATAGCGATTTAATAATCAAAGCAACTCAATGTCATTTAAAAAGTGTTTGTCTTTGGTCAGAGAATGACTTTCTAAAAATCCTAAGCAATCAAAAAAATGTATTCAAATCATAAAATTATATATATATATATATATATATATATATTTAATTATTTTTAAATTTTACTTAATAAGTCATTACTTTTCTTTGTAATCATTACTGAAATTTTAATTTTATATATCAAATTAACATATATATATGTATAACATTTAATGATATATTTATTTTTTTATATATATGTAATATATGTATTTCATATTTAAAAAATATATATATATCGTTCATTTCTTTAAAATAATTAAAGAACAAAAAATTTCAAAATATTTTATTATCTAATATCTATTTATCAAAAGAAAATTATTATCATTTATTAAATAATTATAATTTTAATTTACAAAAGGTATTTTAACATAACAACAACTGAATATTGAATAATAATTATATAATTATATTTGTTTTTTTAACATGATTCCTATTGATTATTAAATAATTAAAATAATTCCATTATATTAATTATTTATATTATATATAATGTCTATAAAAATAATTTTAAATTGAAAAGAATATAAATTATATTTCTTCAATTTATTCTTCATGTGATGTTCTTAATATTACTATTAATAAATTATTAAAACACATCAATAATACTGAAAATAATAATAATGGTTTGTAATAATTTTTTTAAAAAAAAAAAAAAGTATTACCAATTTAATTTTTCTAATTACCATTTTATATTAATAATTATTTTTTATTATTTTTTTTAATGTATTTATCAGACCAAATGTTTTTGAAATATTCATATTTGTTTAATCCTAATAATATTGCTAAAAGAGCAGCTGCAAAAATTATTGCCAAAAATTTTATTAAAAACGATAATTTTGAGGATATTATTGAATTTTTAAATAAAGAAAAACTAGATATGGTAAGAATGATAATAATTAATTAAACATATATATAATTTATTTATATTTTAATTATTAAATCATATTATATTATTATTATTATTTATTTATTGAATACTTTAAATCATTAAAGGAAATAATCATGAATTTATTATTAATTGAAGATAGCAGAATAGAAAATTTTCAAATAAATTTACTTCAGAAATTTTTGATAGAAAAATGGAATAAAAATGAAAGTAAATATATCAAAATAATCTTGTCCACTTCACCTTGGTTAATAAGAGAATTATCAAAAAAATATAAACAAATATTTTTATTTATTTTTATAAATATATTAAAAGAATTATTTTTAATTTTTATTAAACTGTCTTCTATTAAACATGAAAGATTAAGAACATCCGAACTACAACCCCTAAATAATACTAATATATACCTGGAAAACTTAGATAAAAAAAGTAAATTAAAACTCGAACAAATCTTAAATTTGATAAACATATTCAATAATATAAAAGAATATCATTATATTGTTGATCTTCATTTAAAAGATTTTATTAATACCCTTCATGAGTTTGAAGAAAGTCAAAAATTTACTAATGAATCTCCTTCTAACCATCATGATAATATACCAAATAATAAATCTTTTCTAATATCAAAATTTGAAAAAATTTTATTTTCTAAATAATATATTTTCTTTTTAACAACATAAAATTTATAGAATTATTTATAAATAGAAAAGAATTGATAAATAGCATTAATAAATAAATAAATAAATAAATATTCATATTTTAATGTTAAAAAATAATAATTTCAGTTTTTTATACATTTATTTCTTAATAATACGTTCATTTTTTTTTAGTTATTTATTTAAACAAATAATATTGTAAATTAATAATTTTTGCAGTTTTATTATAAAAAATTATTCATAAATAATTTATATATATTTTTTATTTTATTTTATTTTATTTTATTTTATTTTATTTTATTTTATTTTATTTTATTTTATTTTATTTTATTTTATTTTATTTTATTTTATTTTATTTTATTTTATTTTATTTTATTTTATTTTATTTTATTTTATTTTATTTTATTTTATTTTATTTTA
>MCFG01000336.1:57500-65000 GCA_002104895.1 Anaeromyces robustus
TGTTATGAATACATACTGACTATGATATAATATTATAAATCATATAATTATTTTTTTTTCTAATACATTCTACGTAATTATGTGATGGAATATAACGACAATAAATAAAAACATTATATCACTGAATAAACACGCATAAATATATATAATATACCATGATTTATAAAAATGATATATTTAACAATATAAAAATATTCCTAATTTATAAAAATAATTATCATTAAATTATTGAATAAATTATTTAACTCCTTTTTCTTTTATTTCTTTTAATATTGATGATAATAATAATAACACTAATGATTATTATTGAAAAAAAAAAAAAAAAAAAAAAAAAAAAGAAATAAATTTTGAAAATGAAAACAATGTAAAAACTCCTGAAATAGATAAATTTAAAAATAAAGATATTGAATATCATGAATTACCTAATAATAGTTTAATTAAACCTGAAATAGAAGTCAATAAAAAAGAATATAATCCAATTGGAGGATATGAAACTCAACAGGATGAACAAAATGAACAGAATTATCAGAATATTCATTTTTCAAATTATAGTAACACTCTTAAAAATACCACTGCAAAATTATTAGAACCACATCTTCTTTCATTTTCAGAATTTAAACTTATGGACATACATCCTCAACAACAAC
The DNA here is from genome assembly GCA_002104895.1 of Anaeromyces robustus. Lineage (NCBI taxonomy): Eukaryota > Fungi > Neocallimastigomycota > Neocallimastigomycetes > Neocallimastigales > Neocallimastigaceae > Anaeromyces > Anaeromyces robustus. The sequence goes on from MCFG01000336.1 coordinate 58,148, forward strand.
GTTTATCTTTATATGTATTAAGGAAACAAGAAATTCGATTGCAAAAAGATGGTATTATAAAACCTTTATCAAAAGATGAAATGAAAACGAAAAAGAAAGCAAATCAAGGAGAACCAAAAGGTATATAATAAATATCAAAAAAAAAAAATAAATAAATAAATAAATAAAATAAAATGGAAGAAAATAAAACTAAATATGAAATAATATAAAATATTATAAATAATAACCTTTATATTTATAAAACATTTATTAATAAATAAATATATATATATATTTATTATTACTATAAATTTATATTTAATATATATTTATATTTAATATATATATATTTTATCTATTATATTTAATATATATTTATATTTAATATATATATATTTTATCTATTATATTTAAAAAACAAATTTATACAAAATGCAAAATTCTTGTAATTTATTTAATATATATAATAATAAAATTGATATATTTCATCTCTTAAGATAAAACAAAAGCAGGAGGAAAGTCATTTGCAAGATTTTTATTAAAAAAAAAATCAAAGCACTCATCATCAGGTAAAAAAAATAATTAAAAATAAATATTTATTATAATTATATATATTGTTTTTTTTAATTTTTTTATATTTGAAAAATAACAAATATGCAAAAAATATATATATAAACAATATATATATATTAGAAATTATATAATATATTATTAAAATGTTTAATTATTTTTATTATTAATAATCAATACTTTTATATAATAGAAATATTTCATCTTTTACAATTAGCAATTCATGATAATAGAATAGCGACAGCATCAGCACTACTAAATAATCTTAGTTATAGTAATATTAAAAAAAAGAGAATGCAAGATATCAATCAAGCTTTTCTATTGGCACTGACAAAAAAGTTGGAAAATATATCACTATTATTTCTTAATAAAGGTTTTCCTGATAATATAAATAGTTCAATATTTGATATTAACTTAAATTTAACAAAAAAACAAAAAAAAAAATAATACCCTTCAATTTCCAAGTTATTTTATACTGGCAGTGGCATTAGGATTAATGGATGTTGTAAAATTTATGATAAAGGTATTTTTATTTATAAATAAGAAAAAAAACCTATAATAAAATTTTTAAAAAAAAAAGAGGAAATAATATATATAATAAATTATCATGTAAAAAAAAAAAAAGAAAAAGAAAATTAAATATAATAATAACAATATAACAATATAAAAATTTACAATAATAATATATATTTTAAAAATTTAAAATAATAATATATATTAAAATATATATTAATAATTGTATATATTTTAACATTATTTACAGAAAGCTATCGTAAATTTATCATGGTTTGGATTAACACCATTAATTTTAGCCTGTGCCCAAAATAATTTAGCATTAGTTCAATTATTACTTTCCAATGGAGCTAATCCAAATATAGGTATACCCTTGGAACAATATAATTCGTTGTGTGAATTGAAAACAAGTATTCATAATAAAGATAGCGAACATTGGAAAGAAGAATGTCCAATATTTAGTGGTTCTGAATATCAAAAACAATGGGGTGAAAAAAGTTTTTTACCTATCAATAAAAAATATTTTAGAACTACAATATTATATCCTATTGATATAGCTTGTATGATGAATAATCTTGAAATAGTTAGATTATTATTAACATGGTTTGTATTAAATTATATATATTATTAATATTATTATAATTATTAATTTATAGTGAAAGAATAAATTAAATGCAATAAAATAAATATAATATGATAAAATATGAAGAAAAAAAAAAAATTTATATATATATATATAGTTTTATTATTTAATTAATAAATATTAATATAGAATGTTTAATATTATAAATATGTACATATTTCAGTTTATATATTAAAAAAAATTATTTATAATATCAAATTTAAATTTTATTAATTACATTTTATAATATAACTTTATATAAATTAGTATGGGAGTTGCAAAAATTCCTAATGATACCCTAGCCTTAAAAATTCATTATAATTTAGAAGCCACTATATTATTATTAAAAGCTGGTGCTATACCATCAAAAGATCCAAGGTAAATAAAATAATAATTTTATATCATTATTTTACATAATAATCTATAATACTTAAAATAAGCTATTTCAATTTAAAATAAATTATTGTAATACATATTTTTATAATAAAAAAAAACTATCAATATGTCTATATAAATTAATAAAAATTATTATTTATTATTATTTTCAATTTTTAAAGAGGAAACACACCTTTACATATAGCTGCAAGAATTGGAAACGAAAAAATGGCCGTTCTTTATTCAAGATTTTTTTCTGTAGACTCATTAGGACAAAATAATTGGTAAATATGAATAAAAAAATTAATAATTTCTATAAATTATTATAATTTTATAAATAATTTTTATATATCACAGTAATATTAAATATATTTAAAATTCTTTATTATATAAATATAATAGGACACCATTACATGAAGCTATAAGTAAAAAAAATATTAATATATGTAGATATCTAATTAGTAAAGGTTCATCCTTAGATAAAAGAACTTCGTCTGGTTATACACCATTAGAACTTGCAAAAAAATGTGGTTTTACTAATGAAGAAATTAATGAACTATATGGTAATTAATATATAATAACATTTTTATTAATAATCACTTTTTTTTTATTTTTTTTTTTATTCATCCTTTCCTTTAATCAAATAAATAAATATGATCATTTCACTAATAATTCTTTTACAATATTTATAATATATTTATCATAGCACCCCCCGGAAATCCTATGGATAACTTAACAATAAAAGAAGTTGAAATTTTGGATATGTTAAATGTTAATGGTATTAAAATAATAAGGCCAATTCACATCAATATACCATTAAATAATAAGAAAAATGAAAAAGAAACAACATCACCAACTAAAAAGAAATCACCAATATTTGGTCTTTTTTTACTAAAAAGCAAACATAAAAATAATAATAATAAGACTAAATAACAACAATAATAATATTAATATATAAAATTATGAATTATTATTGTTTTTTGTAATGATATATAATAAATAATCAATATATAATTATTAATGGTATCATGTTAATAATACTGATTGATAATATTTTTTTTTATATTTATATTATTTATTTAACATTTTTTGCCTTTCAATGAAAAATGGTAAAATTAATTAAAAAATGAAAATAGAAAAGAAAAAAAATATAATATATATAGAATATATATATATATATCTTCGTAACAACTAAAATGTTTTAAATAGTATTTATTATTTTAATTACATATATGAAAAAATAAAAATAAAAAAAATTATATATTTAATATTTTATCTATTTTTTAATATACTTTAATATATCAATCCATATATCATTTCTTCATATATACTAAAAGATAAAAAAACGAATATTTATTTTATATATATAGTATTTACTCAATTTTTATTATTTCTTTTAACAATTATTAAAAATTTAAATTAAATAAGTTTTATATCTATTTAAATAATAATACAAATATGAAAATAATAATAATACATATATAAAAATAACAATATTTATTATTATATTAATATAATATTAATATAAAAACCTACTATTTAATAAAAAAATATTTTTAATATTACATAAATTAAAAAATTTTTAATAAAAATAAATAATAATCTTTAATAAACTTTTTGATATAATCAACAATTATAATTTATTATTATTATATATTATATTATATAAATATTACATAAAAAACTAAATAAGATTCATAAATGTTGATTGAAAAAGTTCGGTAAATTATATGTATTGAATTATATTTTTTTATTAATATTATAAAGTTTATTAATATCTCTTAAATATTTTATAAAAGCTAGGAAAAATAAAATTTAAAAAAATCTAAAAAAAAATAAAAAAATAAAATAAAAAAAAAATAAAAAAATAAAATAAAAAAAATAAAAAAAAAAAAATTTTAAATTTAAGTTTAAAAAGTATTTTTTTATTTTTTGTAATATTTACATATTTATTAATTATATTGTTATAATAATAATACTATGATATATAACATTTGTAAAACATATATATATATATATAAGAATATGAAAAAAAAAAAAAAAAAAAAAAAAAGAATTACTTATTATAAAAAGGAAAAAGAAAAAATCTAATTTCTACAAATAATTAATAATTATAAAATTATTATATTAAATAATAAAATGCATTACTTTTGTTATTAAGATTAATAATTTGTTACTTTAAATATTCACTAAAATTTTTTTATATAATATACTTGCATATAATATTTTTTAATTTGTAGAAAATATTAATATATGTATATGATGTATATGTTTAAAGTATTTTTCTATTAACTATTATTATCTAACACTTATATTAAATCAATATCGTTATTGTTACATTATTAAAACTTATATGCATATATGTAAATGTTTGTTTTTAATTTCCTTACTATTTTATAACTTTAATTTATATTAATACGAATTTTATTAATAATTAAAATTCTTATATAATATATTGATTTATTAAAAACAAATTATGTTTTTTTTTTATATATTTCATATATTAAATTAATAAATATTAAAAATTATTTAAATGAATCAACAAATATTTTAGATATAAATATAATAATTCAAATAGCTATAATTCAAAATAATTGTAATAAATATATATTTAACATAAGTATCTAAACAGTTGTAGAATAAGTAATCTAAATAATTTATATAAAATAAAGATTAACAATAAATTATAATAATTAAAAATTAAACATTTGGAGGTTGAAAGGAAAAAAAGGGAAAAATTTTGAAAGAATTAAAAGTATCAAAGACATATACATTAAGCATTTAAAAAAAAAAAAAAAAAAAAAAAAAAAGAAGAAAAAAAAATGATACTATCCTACAAATAACTATTAAAATAATAATAAATAAATTAAATTAACTATATATATTAAACTCCTTTTCTATACTTATATTATGAATTCTCTCTAAATATTATAGTCCTATTAATCTTTTTATTAAAAAAAGTTCTTTCTTCTATCAATATATTTCATAACTCATACATATAATAATAAAAAAACTTAATAAATTATATATATATATATATATATATGAAAAACTCAATTTAATTAATTTTTTTTTCTTTTTTCAACATGGGTAGTCAAAGTATCAATAATGGAAACAATGATAAAAATTCAAAATCTCAAAATTCTCAGTCCCATTATCCAAAACTTCCAAATAATAACAATAATAACAATAACAATAAAATAAAAAGACCATCATTAATAAAAGAATATACCTCTGCATCAATAATAAGTTCAGCTAAGTCAACAAATATAGTTGGATCACATTATAAATTAATAAGAAAAATCGGTGAAGGAAGTTTTGGTGTTATTTTTGAAGGTATATAACAATTACTAATAATTAATAAAAAGTGAAAAAAAAGTTTTTATATGAAACTTTAACTTATATATATTTATATATTAATAATATTTAAGGAATAAATTTACTAAATAATCAACCTGTTGCAATTAAATTTGAATCACGTATGTCAGATTCACCTCAATTAAAAGATGAATATCATTCATATAAATTGTTATCAGGAAATGGTAAAAAGAAGCACTTATATGAATATTTTTTACTAATAAATATTAATTATTAATAATAAATAATATAAAAAAAAATAAATAGAAAAGCTTATATATAAATATAAATATACTTATTATTATTATTATTAAATAATAAATTATTTTAAATTAAGATTCTTTTTTTTAACTATTCTTTTATTTTTTGAATATTGTAATAAATGAATATTATATATTTATATATATATATAATTATAAAAAATAAAAAAAAATAAAAAAAAAAAATAGTTGGAGTTCCAAATGTATATTATTATGGTACAGAAAATTCACATAATATATTGGTAATAGATTTACTTGGTCCCTCATTAGAAGACTTATTCGATGTATGTGGAAGACAATTTACAGTTAAAACAGTTGCAATGGTTGCAAAACAAATGGTAAAAGAAAAATAATATATTACATTAATTATCTTCTTTAATTATTTAAGTATTAACATTTTACATTATAATAAAAATTAATATAATTTTATTATATGTATAAAAAAGCTATATAGAATTCAAACAGTTCATGAAAATTCATTGGTTTATCGTGATATAAAACCAGATAATTTCCTTGTAGGACATATAATGTATGTCCATTATTATTTTATTATTATTTTATTCTTTTTTTTTTATAATATTACTATATTATTATTATATTACTTTTATTATTTTACTTTTATTATTTTATTTTTATTATTTTATTTTTATTATTTTATTTTTATTATTTTTATTTTATTTTGTTTTATTTATTATATCTATTTGCTCTATTTAGTTATATATTATTTTATTAAAAATTATTACTATATATATATATATATATATATGTATATTTATTTATTATTTTTCATTAGAAATGATAACAAAAAAATTATAGATTCACATTCAAAAAATAATCCACATCCAGCAACCCAAATATATATTGTAGATTTCGGTATGGCAAAATATTATAGAGATCCTACAACTTTACAACATATTCCATATAAAGAAAAAAGAAGTTTAAGTGGTACAGCAAGATACATGAGTATACATACCCATCTAGGTCATGAACAAAGTAGAAGAGATGATTTAGAAAGTCTTGGTCATGTATTTATGTACTTTTTAAGAGGTTCATTACCATGGCAAGGGTTAAGAGCGCCAACAAATAAACAGAAATATAAAAAAATAGGAGAAAAAAAAAGATCAACATCAATAACAGAATTATGTATGGGATTTCCAGGTTGGTATATTCAATATAA
>MCFG01000336.1:70000-78548 GCA_002104895.1 Anaeromyces robustus
CCTTGTTGGTGATGATTTATCTCGTCCATGTGATTACATGGTTTCTGGTGGTTGGTCTGACAAAGCTGCTGCTGAAGCTAAAAAGCTTGGTGCTAACGTTAACTACGTTTTCAACACTAAGTCCGAAGGTTTCACACGTATTCCACCAAAGAGTGAATGGAAATTAAGTCCAAACGCCTCTTACCTTTACTTCTGTGATAACGAAACTGTTCACGGTGTTGAATTCCAAGAAGTTCCAGAAGTTAACTGTCCAATTGTTTGTGATATGTCTTCTAACATTCTTTCTCGTCCAGTTGATGTTAGTAAATTCGATTTAATCATGGCTGGTGCTCAAAAGAACATTGGTCCAGCTGGTTTAACCATTGTAATTATTAAGGAAGATCTTATTGGTACTCGTCTTAATCCAAAGGTTCCATGCCCAATCTTATTAAACTACAAAACTCATGCTAACAACCGTTCATTATACAACACCCCACCAACTTTCGGTATTTACATGGCTGGTCTTGTCTTTGAATGGTTATTATCTATTGGTGGTGTTGAAGCTATTTCTGCTATCAATTCTAGAAAGGCACAACGTTTATACTCTACTATTAACAAATTCAGCAATACTTACAAAGCCGTTGTTGCTGAAGATTGTAGATCAAGAATGAACGTTCCATTTAGAGTTATTGATGCTTCTGGAAAACCATCAAAAGAACTTGAAGCTGAATTCCTTAAGGGTGCCGTTGCTCGCCACATGGTACAATTAAAGGGTCACAGATCTGTTGGTGGTATTCGTGCTTCTATTTACAACGCTATGTCAGAAGAAGGTGTTGAATACTTATGTAGATACATGGAAGAATTCGCCAGACAAAAGGCTAAGTTATAAATAAATTAATTTAAAAAATAAGATTCAATACCTTTGTTTTTTCCTTTGAAAATGTTTGTTCAATTTTTTGAAAAGAATGGAGAAAACATACTATTTTTTTTTCTAAATAAAAAGAAAGGAATCTAAGTAAGAGAAAAATAATTTACATTCAAAGAACATTGAAAAAAGAAAGAACTTTGTTTAATCATTTAATTTCATAATAAATAGATTTTTTAAATAATTTTAAAATTTTTTTATTATTAACAAATAAAAAAGAAGTGAAAAAAATTTTTTCACAACCACATTTAACAATATAAAAATAAAAAAAAAATTTTTTTGTTTTTAATATATTATTTAATAATAATAACTAAAAAAAAAAAAAAAAAAAATGTAAATAAAATAATAATATTATTAATAATAAAAAAAAAAAATAAAATAAAGAAAACTAGAATAGAAAATTAATAATCTACATTTTTTTTTCCTATTGAAAGTAAAAAAGAAAAAAAATCAATTACTAATTAATATCTAATTAATAATTAAAAAATAAATAAATAAAAAAATAAAAAAAAAAAAAAAAAATATTTAAGTTAACAAATTAAAATGGTTTATATTATTTTATTTTTTGTTTATAATGTATGATATATCTTTTATTATTTTCGTTTCTTTCTCTCTCTCTTTCTATATATATATATATATGTATGTATATATAATTATTTACAAATAGATATGTCATTTTAATTTATTTTAATTCTTTATTCCCTTCTAAGAATAAAATTAGAAAGAATGAAAAATCTTTTATATATATAAAATTGACAAACTTTATTATTTTTTTTTTTTTTAATTAATATATATATAATATAAATAATTAATTAACAAATTTAATATATTCATGTTACGTTACCTAAAAAATTAATTAAAAAAAAAAAAAAAAAAAAAAAAAAAAAAAAAAAAAAAAAAAAAACTAAAAAAGTATTCTTTACATTAAAAGCGATTTTTAAAAAAAAATATATATATATATATATTATAAAGAAAATTATATAAAGAAATATTCAATAATTATAATAACTTATTTTATATTAAAATTAATAAGTATAAATTAAAATATATATATATATATTTTTTATTTTTTATTCTTTTTTTTTTATTATATGTATTAAATTTTATTTAATTATAATTATATTTATATTTATATAGATTATTATAAATAATTCATTTGAATAAATATTTTTATTATTGTTAAATTACAAACACGATATAGTTTTAAACAGTAAAAAGGTAAAAGAAAAAAAAAAAAAAGAAAAAAAAAAAACGAAAGAAAAAAATATTATAAATTAAACTATTTTATAATAATTATTTTTCTTTTTTGTTTTTTTGCTTTTTTGCTTTTTTTTTTTTTTTTTTTTTTTGTTCTTTTTTTTTTTTTTTTTGTTTATTTTTTTTTTTTTTTAATTTTTTGTTATTTATTATTGTTGTTGTTTTGCTTTGTTTTATTGTTTTTGATTTCGTTTTTTATATTTTTATTTTTGTTTCTAAAAGTTTTGACGGTATTCAGTTATCGAAAATATAAAATTAATTTTTTTTTTTTTTTTTACTCTCCTTAATAATAAATTATTTTATAGTATTTTTTTTTTTTTTTGTATTTATATTAAAATATGTTAAATATGTGTATTATAATAATTATATTTTTCTCAAAAACAAGAAATAACTATTCTAAAAAAATCTTTTATATATATACTAATTTTATATATATAATTTATATTTATATTATATTTTTCAATTAAAATTTCAGTTTTGTTTGGTTTGTTGTTTTTATTTATTTTGGTTTATTTTCTTTTTGTTTAATTATCTTCAAGTTCTAACATTTCAACAATTTTATTAGAAATTTCAGTATATCTGTCTGAAGCAGGAGAATCTGGGTAAGAATCAACAAATGGTTCACCAGCATCACATGAATTAACTATTAATAATAAAAAAATTAAAAATATATATATATATTATTATTATTATTATTATTATTATTATTATTATTATTATTATTATTATTATTATTATTATTATTATTATTATTATTATTATTATTATTATTATTATTATTATTATTATTATTATTATTATTATTATTATTATTATTATTATTATTATTATTATTATTATTATTATTATTATTATTATTATTATTATTATTATATTAAAAGTAAATTTTATATATATATAAAATTTATTAAAATATTTTTAAAAAAAATTATAATAATAATAAAACAAATATAAATATAATAATAATAATATTAAAATAATAAAATAAAAATTTACCAATTCTTGGATCTAATGGAATAGCACCTAAGAATGGAACATTAATTTCTTCACATAAAGCCTTAACACCACCATTAGTAGCTGGGAAAATAATTGATTCACCCTTTATAATGATAAAAAAAAATAATATTAATAATAATATTTATTATATTCAATTTATATAATCAATTTTTTATATTATTTATAGATAAATAAAACAAAATAATATAAATAAAAAATTTTTATTAATTATTTTTTTTTTAAATTATATATATATATTTATTATTACCTTACAAGATGGACATACAAAACCAGACATATTTTCTACTATACCTAAAATTGGCATATTAACTTTTTTACAGAAGTTAATTTCTTTTCTTACATCTTGAATAGAAATTTCTTGTGGAGTTGAAATTAAAATAGCACCATCAATATTACATCCCTTTAAGTATTGAACAATAGATAAATGTTCATCAGAAGTACCTGGTGGTGTATCAAATAATAATAAATCTAAATCACCCCATTCAACATCCTTTAAGAAATGTTTAATTAAACCTATAATAAAATAATTAATTAATGAATAACAAGAATAACAATAATAATATTAATATTAATAATATTAATAATATTAATAATAATAAAATGAACAATAAAATATTAAAAATTAAAGATATAAATGATATTGAAAAAATAATTATACCATTCTTTTTTGGACCACGCCAGATAACTGAATCATCTTGATTTTCAAGTAAGAAACCAATTGACATTACTGCTAAATTATCTTGAACATAGACTGGAGTAATACCAGTATTACTTTGATGAACTGGTTCATTTTCAGCACCCATTATAATTGGTTGACTAATAATTTTTTTTTTTTTTTTTTTAAAAAAAAAATTATATAATAATATTATTTATTATTTATTATAAATTACATTTATATTTATTTAATATATATAGCATTTAACATTTATATAATTAAAATAAAAAGGTTTAAATTAATATTTACCTTGGACCTGTAATATCAATATCACAAAGACCAATCTATTTAAAAAAAAAAAAAAAAAATATATATATATATATATGTTTATGTAATATATATGTAAATATATTTATAAAAATTGTATGTAATTAATTAATCAATACAAAAATAAAAATAACTTTTAAAAATGATAAAATGATAATATATTATATATATTTAAATTTTATTTACTTGAATATCCTCATTTTTACTAATAGTATAGGCAAGTTGTGATGAAAGAGTACCTATTTAAAATAAAAATAAAAAAAAATTTTTTTTTTAAAAAAATGTATATATATAATAAAAAAAATACAATAAAAAATAATATATATATAATATATTTTATATATATTTATATATATATTAAAACAATTATTATAAATTATCAACACTTACTTTTACCAACACCACCCTTTCCTGAAAGAATTAATACCTATTATAATTTAAATCAATTATATTATTAATAATTAATAATTAATAATTATAATAATAATATATTAATTGTATAACATAATATTAATTGCTTATTGATTATCATTAGTTTTAAAATAATAAATAATTATCTACCTTATGTTTAATGTTTTCCATCTTCTTTTTAATAACTTCTAAATCTAATATTCATTTAAATATACATAGATACATATAATAATTAATATATAGACATTAATAAAATAAAATAAAATAAAATAAAATAATTAAATTAATAATGTCATATAATGTTTATACTATTTTTATTATATTTCATTATTTAATTTACCTGGATCAACAACAATCTTATTTGACATACAGAATGCTCTATTTGGACAACCTTCACAAGCAGAAGCTCTACCACGATTTTCACTATTTAAGCCTTTTTATTATTATCAATATTATCATATATATTATTATTAATTAATTATAAAATGGTTAATAAAAATTATATATATTTATTAAATAAACTAAGAAAAATTTATATATATATATAATTAAAATATAAAATAAACTGAAAAAAAAAAATAAAAATAAAAAATAAAAAATAAAAAAAAAAAAAAAATTAAAAAAAAATTTAAAAAATAAAAAATTTAAAATAAAATAAAAATAAAAATAAAAATAATATATATATATTTACCTGGACATCCAGCATTAGCTTGACTCATAGCACAAGAACTTCTATTTGGACAATTAGCACATGAATCTTGAACCATACCACAAGTACCTCTACTTGGACAATTAGCACATGGTGAACTTTGAGCCATACTACAAGCACCTCTACTTGGACAATTAGCACATGGTGATGAACCTTGATTTCTACAACAACCACCTTGTCCACCATTACTTCTACAACATAAACCACTTTCTATTCCTGGACAATTTGGACATGGTGGAGCATTTGGATCTCTTCCTGGGCATCCTGGACAACGACCACCTCCTTGTCTTCCTGGGCAACCTCCACAGCCGCCACCTCCTTGTCTCTTACAACAACCTCCACCTTGTTTACCTGGGCAACCTCCACAGCCACCACCTTGTTTTTTACAACAACCTCCACCTTGTCTTCCTGGGCAGCCACCACAGCCACCACCTTGTTTTTTACAGCAACCTCCTCCTTGTCTTCCTGGGCATCCTCCACATGGTGAACCTTGTCTTCCTGGACAACCACCACAGCCGCCACCTTGTTTCTTACAGCAACCTCCACCTTGTTTACCTGGGCAGCCACCACAACCACCACCTTGTTTCTTACAGCAGCCTCCTTGTTTACCTGGACATCCTCCACATGGTGAACTTTGAGTTTGAGCTTGAGCTTGAGCTTGACCTTCGGCTTCGGAAGAAGTAGATGCTTGTTCTGGAGTTTGTTCTGGAGTTTGTTCTGGTTTTTGTTCTTCACCACTAGCAGCAGCAGCAGCAGCCATAGCAGCACGTTTTCTGGCACAACCTGGGCAACCACCACCTTGTTTTCCTGGACAGCCACCACATCCTTGTTTCTTTGGACATCCTCCACATGGTGAAACTTGTCTTCCTGGACAACCACCACAGCCACCACCTTGTTTTCCTGGACAACCACCACATCCTTGTTTCTTTGGACATCCTCCACATGGTGAACCTTGTCTTCCTGGACAACCACCACAGCCACCACCTTGTTTCTTACAGCAGCCTCCTTGTTTACCTGGACATCCTCCACATGGTGAACCTTGAGTTTGAGTTGAGTTTGAGTTTGACCTTCAGCTTCAGAAGAAGTAGATGCTTGTTTTGGAGTTTGTTCTTGAGTTTGTTCTGGTTTTTGTTCTTCACCACTAGCAGCAGCAGCAGCCATAGCAGCCCGTTTTCTGGCAAACCTGGGCAACCACCACCTTGTTTTCCTGGACAGCCGCCACCTTGTTTCTTACAGCAGCCTCCACCTTGTTTACCTGGGCAGCCACCACAACCACCACCTTGTTTCTTACAACATCCTCCTTGTTTACCTGGACATCCTCCACATGGTGAACCTTGAGTTTGAGTTTGAGTTTGACCTTCAGCTTCAAAAGAAGTAGATGCTTGTTCTGGAGTTTGTTCTGGCTTTTGTTCTGGCTTTTGTTCTGGCTTTTGTTCTTCACCACTAGCAGCAGCAGCAGCAGCAGCCATAGCAGCACGTTTTCTGGCACAACCTGGGCAACCACCACCTTGTTTTCCTGGACAGCCACCACATCCTTGTTTCTTTGGACATCCTCCACATGGTGAACCTTGTCTTCCTGGACAACCACCACATCCTTGTTTCTTTGGACATCCACCACATGGTGAACCTTGTCTCTTACAACATCCACCTTGCTTTTTTGGACATCCACCACATCCTTGTTGTCCTTCAGATTGATTACCTAATTTACTTTCTTCTGCTTCTTCCATCACAACATCTTTATCTTCTTTACTATCTTCACAACATACTTTTTTAGGATCGTTTGAAGTATCCTCGTTATTTCTCTTAATACCCATATCTGTATTATTATTACTATCTTCTTGATTCATTATTTAATAGATATAAAATATGTTTGAAAATTATATAAAAATATTATATTCGAAAATTATATATATAAAAATAAACTAATAAACTAAATTATATAAAATTATTTTAAATCTATATTTGAATATTAGAATATAAATAAAATAAAAAAAAAAAAATACATTAGGTAAAGTTAGTAATTTTTGAATTTAAATATTGTTAAAAATTTAAATTCTATTAATTAAATTTATTTATATATATATAAATTATATATATATATAATTTCTTTTATAATTATTACAAAATTTCTATTTCTAATTATTCATATACTACTATTTTTTTTTTTTTTTTCATTCATTCATTCATTAATTCATTAATTCATTCATTCATTAATTCATTAATTCATTCATTCATTAATTCATTAATTCATTCATTCATTAATTCATTAATTAATTAATTCATTAATTCATTAATTAATTAATTCATTAATTCATTCATTCATTAATTCATTAATTCATTAATTCATTAATTAATTAATTAATTAATTCATTAATTCATTATTCATTATTCATTATTCATTATTCATTATTCATTATTCATTATTCATTATTCATTATTCATTATTCATTATTCATTATTCATTATTCATTATTCATTATTTATTCATTATTTATTATTCATTATTCATTATTCATTATTCATTAATTCATTAATTAATTCATTAATTCATTAATTCATTAATTCATTAATTCATTAATTAATTCATTAATTCATTAATTCATTAATTCATTAATTCATTAATTCATTAATTCATTAATTAATTCATTAATTCATTAATTCATTAATTCATTAATTCATTAATTCATTAATTCATTAATTCATTAATTCATTAATTAATTCATTAATTCATTAATTCATTAATTCATTAATTCATTAATTCATTAATTAATTCATTAATTCATTAATTCATTAATTCATTAATTCATTAATTCATTAATTCATTAATTAATTCATTAATTCATTAATTCATTAATTAATTCATTAATTCATTAATTCATTATTCATTATTCATTATTTTCATAATCCACAATATTTTCATTATTCATTTTCTTTTTTTTTTTTTTATATACATTATATTTATAATTCAATCTTTTTAATTCTTTAATTTGTTCAATTTTCATTATTCATTATGCTTACTATATATATATTCTCTATTAATTTAAATATTATTACTGTATATTCATTACATTTCTGTTATTATTATTTTAACCATAATTAATTATTATTGACATAAATTAATATAATTATTATTATTATTATTATTATTATTATTATTATTATTATTATTATTACTATTATTATTATTATTATTATTATTATTATTATTATTATTATTATTATTATTATTATTATTATTATTATTATTATTATTATTATTATTATTATT